>CAUDMG010002591.1:410000-525000 GCA_958450375.1 Homarus gammarus
ATTGTTGCAGTTGTTAATGTTGTTATTGTTGTTGTTGTTGTTGTTGTTGTTGTTGTTGCAGTTGTTAATGTTGTTATTGTTGTTATTGTTGTTGTTGTTGTTGTTGCAGTTGTTAATGTTGTTATTGTTGTTGTTGTTGTTGTTGTTGTTGCAGTTGATGATGCTGTTATTGTTGTTGTTGTTGTTGTTGTTGCAGTTGATGATGCTGTTATTGTTGTTATTGCTATTGTTGCAGTTGTTAATTTTGTTATTGTTGTTGTTGTTGTTGCTGCAGTTGTTAATGTTGTTATTGTTGTTGTTGTTGTTGTTGTTGCAGTTGATGATTCTGTTATTGTTGTTGTTGCTATTGTTGCAGTTGTTAATGTTGTTTTGTTGTTGTTGTTGTTGTTGCAGTTGTTAATGTTGTTATTGTTGTTGTTGTTGATGTTGTTGTTGGTGTTGTTAATGTTGTTGTTGGTGATGTTGCTATTATTATTAATGGCGACCTGTGATGTAATGGTCAGTATGCTCGCCTTGCAAGCAGGATGAAACTATGGGCAAGTTTCTTTACGTCATTTGCCACTGTCCCCCAACAGTATTTGGGGACCTGGGTGTTAATCGATTTGTCTATCGTGTTCCGGGGTAATGGTTAGCCAGTGCAGTTGGCGAGTTGTCCGGTCTTCTCTGACTATTCCCTGACACTGGGTCATGCAACTCGTTAACTCAGGGTGTGGTTGTTGTGTTGGCGATAACTTCTACACCTCAAACAAACTCACGCCTAGGTGGCCCTTGGGCAGGCCATCCTTGTTACACGAGGGGCAGCCATTAGAATTATTTTTGTTATTATTATTGTTGTTGTAGGTTGTTGTTATTGTTGTTGTTGTTGATGTTATTATTGTTGTTATTGTTGGTATTGCGGGTGTGTGTGTGTGCACAGGGTAGTGCAGTTACCACCACTGGCCAGCCCTCGTGGAGAACAAGGAAGCAACTTGCATAAGTCTTCCCCTGTCAGTACACAGCTTCCTCACCATCAAGACTCCTGCTGTGCCTCCTCGTGGCAACACACGGTAATTGGGTGCCTTGTGGGCCCAGGCTAGACCAGCAGGGAATCTCGGAGTAGCAGTAGGCCCCAGAGGGACGGCGCACAGGCCCATTGGCATGTGGACACATCCTGGCGCCTACCAACCATTGCCCCGCTGCCTTGTGGATTAACCTTGGTAGGTATAAGGCTACGGGAGTAAACCCTGAATGAAAAATTTGCGATGGAGCCCAGTATAAGGCAGACATGCTGACCGAGCTCCAACAACATCCCCAACGGCAGAAGAGGTGACCACCTTGGGAACCTAACGACTACACCAGCGGATGAAGGCAATGCATGATGGACAGGCTACTAAGGCGAAACCCAACAAACTGGGCTATCGGCAGTGCATTGCAACGCTCTCTTTTCCAGTTGTTGCAATACTTGCCCCACAGGAGCAGGAAAAGGGAGAGCCACGATGTGAGGTTGCAACTTGCACTCCTGCCTCACCACATAAATTAACTGACGCACAGCCACCATCCAGCTCATCATACCTCTCATCATCGTCAAAACCCCTATACCCCCAAAAATCCTATGGTGACGGACAAGTGGCGACGGGGACAGGCAGAGATGACAGCCAAGAGTTTCTAGTCACAATTCTATAAATGGGAGGCACAGATAAGATGGTCGTTTATTCACTGGGTTCTAGGCAAGAGTGCAATCCAGTCCTGTCTGTGCTACTGAGCAGCCCTTTCGAGGAGCCACTCTGCTCACCCCACATGGGGAGGGCGCTAGAAATGGTGCCCTAAACATAGTCTGCCAAAAAAAAAAACCTGACTGGGCAACCGCACCCAGTAAGGTCATCCTTATGAGTTCGAGAACACCATCAAAATCACAGATCTAAACAAAAACAAACTATTCAACCTCTTATGGTCGCGGCATGGAATGTCAGGACCCTTCAGGATATTGGCACAAATGAGCGTCCTGAAAAAAATAAACCGCCCTTGTGGCAAAAGAGCTGGTGAGGTATAACACCGACATAGAGTCCCGGCTCCCAGACGAGGATCAACTCACAGAACGGGGTCTGGTTACATCTTCTTCTGCAAGGGTAAGCCTGCTGCGTAGAGAAACCGCATTTATAGAGTTGGCTTCACCATCCACCAACGCATCCACACAGGCTAACTGAAATGCCTATTGGGATCAACGAGCGCCTCTTGACGCTCCGAGTCCCACTGAATCACTCATGTCATGCCTTTTTCATCAGTGCATACGCTCAAACACTGGATGCAGAGGATGACATCAAGGATGCCTTTTACACTGACCTTGACAGAGTGCTAACCTCTATCCCCAGAGAAGATAAGGTCGTGCTCCTGGTGGCTTCAATGCCAGATGTGGCAGAGATGCTGACATTTAGCAGGGAACATTAGGGAGAAATGGACTACTTGGCAAGTGTTATCCCAACGTTCTACTCCTCCTCAGCACGTGTGCTGCACAGAACCTCACTATCACCAACAACCTGTTTTAGACAGGCTGACAAGTTCAAGGGTTCGTGGCAACACCCACTATCCAAACGCTGGCATCGCATTGGCTACATCATTGTCAGAGAAAGAGATCGCCGAGATGTCCTCATCATCCGTGCCATATGTGGCTAAGACCACGGCGACACTGATCATCGGCTCGTCAAAGCCAAGCTCTCATTTCACGTCGCCCTAAAACGGCAAAGGCAGGAAACCTCTAGAAGAGGTTTTAACACTAAGCGTCTCGAGGATCCAGGGGTACCACATGCTTTCCGAAAGCAGTTCCAATGTGGGCTGATACACAACTTGACAACGAACAACCCAAATCCCAGTGCCGAATAGAATATTCTCAACACTGTCATGACAAAAACCTACAGAGAGACTCTCAGACAGATCGAAAGAATACACCAGGACTGGTTTGATGAAAATGACCCGGCAATTAATGTACTCATCAATGATAAACGTGCTGCTTTAACTGACTGGCAGAACAACCCTCAGTCTCGGACCAAAGCTAATACCTTCCACAAGAAGAAACCTGTGGTCCAGCGGGATTCTCGTAATCAAAAGAATGACTGGTTTAAAAATAAAGCATTTGAAACACAAAAAATTGCAGATCAGCACAAGATGCGCTGGATTTTAAATTCCACCCAAATATATTATGGGCCAATCATTCGTGACGCAGCCCCCCTCCACTCATCCAACGGTAACTCCATAATTAAAGAGGATGAAGGCCTTCTTCAGCACGGGAAAGAGGACTACCATCCACTGCTCAAACGAAACACTAATGCCGATGTCCTTACTACCCAACAGGTCCCTCAGCATCCAGAGCTGACCCACCTCAGCTATCCTCCATCCCTGCCATCAAATAGATGAAAAATAACAAAGCCTCAGGACCTAACGGAATCCCAGCCGAGGTGTATAAATCAAAAGGACCTGTGCTTACCAGCCGTCTCCACTCTCTCCTGGGAAAAATATGGGAACAGGAGGAATTCCCCCAAGGTCTTAAAGACGCCTCCATCGTCAATATTTATAAGAAGAAGGGAGACCGGTCAGACTGTGGCAACTACCGCGGGATCTCAATGCTGTCCGTAGCTGGCAAAACTATTGTCCAAGTCCTCCTAAACAGACTCCTTCATGAGGCGGAAAATTTCCTACCAGAATCTCAATGTGACCTTAAACCATCACGTGGCACCACTTACATGATCTTTGCTGTTCACCCGATACAAGAAAAGTGCAGAGAACAGTGTCGTGACCTGCACATGGCTTTCATCGACCTAACCAAGGCATTCGACTCGGTCAACAGGGAAGCCCTCTGGCAGATCCACAGCCTTTTTGGTTGCCCACCAAAATTCATCGCCATTGTGAGGCAACTCCACGATGGCATGTACGGCAGTGTCCTGCCCAATGACACCCAGTCTGAGTTCTTTCCCATCCAAACAGGGGTTAAACAAATGTGTGTACTGGCACCAACTCTCTTCTCCATTTTCTTCGCTGCCTTCCTTACTCGTGTTAGTGCCAATTTAGCAGGCAGGGTGGACATCGAGTACAGGATGAAGGGGGGTTTTTTCAACATAAGACGACTCAGGGCAAGAACAAAGGTGTTGGCAGCTGCCATTACTAAACTCAAGTATGCAGACGACCTCGGTCTTGTTTCTCACACTGAACGCTGCCTTCAGGACATCCTGAACACCTACGTAGATGCGTATGCACACTTCGGCCTTGAGGTGAATGTACGTAAGACTCAGATTCTCTTTCAACCTGCCCCTGGTTCAGACACATCTCCACCATCCATCCAGCTTCACGGTACTACCCTCTCTAATGTTACCCACTTTCGGTATCTCGACTCCCACCTGTCCACCACCGCAGACATCAATGAAGAGATTCAGCATCGGATCAGATGTGCATCTCAAACCTTTGGCAGACTCCGAAACCGTGTCTTCAGCTTTAAAGAGCTGAAATTATCTACAAAGTTACACGTATATCGAGCAGTGGTCCTCCCCACCCTTCTATATGGCAGCAAGACATGGGTTACATACAAGAGGCATCTCAAGATACTTGAAAACTTTCACCAGCTTAGTTTACGTTCCATCCTCCGAGTTCGCTGGAAAGACTAGAGAACAAATGCCAGTATTCTTGCTGACACCAACTGTAGGAGCATCGAGGTTTTAGCTGTGGTATGATATCGAACTATCTCACTTGCTAACACTTGCCTGAATGAGTGTAGGCTAGTCGCTGGTACCGTTGCTGCAGCTGAGTGAGATATCAGGTAACCTCACGGCGTGTCACCTTTGATACAGTCGTAGATTGGTTGATAATTAAGATCGTCACAGCTGTCCTGGGTTGTCTTGTAATTATCTTAGCTTGTTGGTACTTTTGTTGCTGTTGTTTCTTATGTTGTTGTTATTATTGTTGGTATTGTTGTTGTTATTGTTGTTGTTGATGTTGTTGTTGTTGTTGCTGTTGATGTTGTTGTTATTATTGTTGTTGTTGTTGTTGTTGATGTTGTTATTATTGTTGGTATTGTTGTTGTTGTTGATGTTGTTGATGTTATTGTTGTTGTTGCTGTTAATGTTGTTGGTATTGTTGTTGTTGTTGATGTTGTTGATGTTATTGTTGTTGTTGCTGTTAATGTTGTTGTTATTATTGTTGTTGTTGTTATTATTGTTGGTATTATTGTTGGTATTGTTGTTGTTATTGTTGTTGTTGATGTTGTTGTTGTTGTTGTTATTATTGTTGGTATTGTTGTTGTTGTTGATGTTGTTGATGTTATTGTTGTTGTTGCTGTTGATGTTGTTGTTATTATTGTTGTTGTTGTTGTTGATGTTGTTATTATTGTTGGTATTGTTGTTGTTATTGTTGTTGTTGATGTTGTTGTTGTTGTTGTTATTATTGTTGGTATTGTTGTTGTTGTTGATGTTGTTGATGTTATTGTTGTTGTTGCTGTTAATGTTGTTGTTATTATTGTTGTTGTTGTTGTTGTTGATGATGTTATTATTGTTGTTATTGATGTTGTTACTGTTATTATTGTTGGTATTGTTGTTGATGTTATTGTTATTGTTGATGTTGTTGTTATTATTGTTGGTATTGTTGTTCTTGTTGTTGATGATGTTGTTGTTGTTATTATTGTTAGTATTGGTGTTGTTGTTTTTATTATTGTTGTTGTTGTTGTTAGTATTGTTAGTACTGTTGTTGTTGATGATGTTGTTGTTGTTGTTTTTATTATTGTTGTTGTTGTTGCCATTATTGTTAGTACTGTTGTTGTTGATGATGTTGTTGTTGTTGTTTTTATTATTGTTGTTGTTGGTGGTGGCATTGTTGTTGTTGTTGTTATAGCTTCCTTTTCCACTCTTCCAGGACAATTAGGTTGATCAATTCCGAGAACGTGGTTGTTTCAATCGCTTCGATCCATTTTTTACATGTCCCTTATAACGGGTGTAGTACCAGAATCCTGGAGGATAGAGAATGTAATACCGATTTTCAAGAAGGGAGATAGATCACTATCCTCTAACTACCGTCCAATCAGCTTAACATCAATTGCAGGCAAATTACTGGAAGCAATAATTTCAAACTATTCGAAATCACCTAGAGAAGCACATGTTGATCAATGATTCCCAACATGGCTTCACAAGCGGGCGTTCATGTTTAGCTAATCTATTAACATTCTTTTTAGCTGTTTTCGAATCAGTGGACTAGGGGCACGACTATGATGTGGTATGTCTTGACTTTAGCAAAGCCTTCGACAGAGTCCCCCACGAAAGACTAATAAGAAAAGTGGAGGCTCATGACATTGAAGGAGATATTCTAAAATGGATTAGGGCGTGGCTACAGGACAGAAAACAGCGAGTGGGCATTAACGGCACCAAATCCGATTTGAGTAACGTCACAAGAGGAATACCCCAAGGCTCAGTACTTGGACCATTATTATTTATTATATACATAAACAACATAGATATCGGCATAGACAGCAACATGGGTAAATTTGCTGATGACACTAAAATAGGGCGTGTAATTAAATCTGATGAGGACTCCACAAAACTACAGGAAGATCTAAACAAATTTTTCGAATGGTCTGAAAAATGGCAGATGAAATTCAATGTGGACAAATGTAAAGTACTTACTCTAGGAGATGTAAACAGAGATACCAGATATCAGATGAACAACGATGTTTTAGAGAAATCCGAATGTGAGAAAGATTTAGGAGAAATGATGGGTAGAAATCTTAAGCCAAGTAAACAAATGTGTGTTTGCTCTAAACAAGGCTAATAAAGTACTTGGGTTCCTACAAAGGAGTGTTAGTTACAAGACTAGCGAGGTCATCCTGAAACTATATCTTGCGCTTGTGAGACCTCACTGGGATTACGCAGTTCAATTCTGGTCACCGTATTACAGAATGGATATAGAATCCCTAGATAGAATTCAGAGGAGAATGACAAGACTAATCCCGGGCATTAGGAACCTCGAGTACAGAGACAGGTTAAAGCATTATAATTTGCACTCCCTCGAGAGACGTAGAGTGAGGGGCGATATGATAGAGGGGTATAAATGGAAGTCAGGGCTAAACAAAGGGGACATAACAAAGGTACTCAAACTATTCAACCAGGAGCGAACTCGTAACAATGGTTTTAAATGCGACAAATTTAGATTTAGGCGCAAAATAGGTTAACATTGGTTTGGAAATAGAGTAGTGGATGAATGGAACAAGTTACCAAACATCATTAATGACTCGAATACGATGGATAGCTTTAAACATAGTTTGGATGAATATATGAGCAATAGGGGTTGGGACTGCCCAGTATGGGCCAATAGGCCCGCAGCAGTTTCCTCCATTCTTTTGTTCTTGTTTTCTTATGTTAGTAGCGAACTCTTCGTATGTACTGGCAAGGGGTTTGGTGTATGACCTAAATCGCTGCCTATATCCATCTGGAGTTATCGAGTAAGCGTCTAGAATACTCTTCTTGACAAATTCGTAATCGTTTACCGTATCCAAATTTGAAAATGTGAGGGCAGCTTTTCCAACAAGCTTAGCCTGGAAAAGCCAGGTCCATTGCTCTTTGGGCCATTTTGAATGTTTCGTAATTTTCTCAAATGTTCGGAAAGCTCCGTCAGGTTCGTCTTCATTAAAAGAGGGACTAATGAAATATTATTGGCTAAGTTGAAAGAACTACGTTTATCATCTACTTTGACTTTTTTCTACTTCAATTTTTTCACGCTCTAATTGCACTTCCCTGTTTTTAAGTTCGAGCGGAAGTTGTATGTCTTTGTCTTTGAGTGCAAGTTGAAGTTCCAATTGAAAACGTCGTTCTACTTCGTTTCCCTGAGGTTCGGCTCTCAACTTTTCTCTCTCAAATTTAAGTCTTTCAGAGGACCATGAAGTGGTTGTTCTTACGCTAGTCAAGCTTGCTACGTCACCTTTATCAACTTGAAATGAGCGACTCATGGGAGTTAAGACATTAACGGCAGTTTCTTCAACAATTCCTGTAGACGCTAACTCCTCAACAACGGTATCTTTAAGTACTTCTTTAGTAACTGAACTGATGAACGGAATGCTAAAAACTTGGCGATGTACACCCACTAAAAAAAATATTCGGCACCCGTGTCATATTGAATCACGCCGTAAGAGTGCCCAATAATTTTTAGTGGGTGTACCTCCAGTCATCCTTTTGATTACTTGATCCTTAAGTTTGTCAAAAGAAGGATTTTCACAAAAATCCTTTACTTCAAATTGTTTCGAGTCCATTTTAAACTTAACACTGGACAGCGCATGTTAATTGCATAAAAATAAAGGTAAGGTGTTACAGCTTACTAACCACGAGTATGAAATATAAAAATTTACGGGGACAAATTAAGGTCGACGTCAAAACTTACACTCGATAACTGGGACTACAAAAACGGTAAATGTTCCAGAAAATCTGGAGTGAATAACAAATCAGTCAGGATATGATTATAAAGAAATTTCAGTCAATTTCAGAAATGCAAATAACTTAATCGAAAGAGCAAAGAAACGCGGCAGAATCGTGATAGCAAGGACAACCATCAGCGTTGTGTTATCTTGCTATGCCTGACCAAGGTTACAACACGAGAACAATCCCAAGGAATATAAGTAGAAATGACAAAAGGGTTCCGGAATAATATACACATCCGGTTGATTCCCTAATCTTACTTATAAACACAATGGTGGTGATTGTTAAGATCTACGTTTGTTTTGTATGCTAAGTAGGCAACGAAATAAGGTCTTCTCAATTTTAAGGACGGGATAAAACCCAAAATACAAGCTAAGCGAAAGACGTAGAGCGAGCGTTTCGCCTCGTCTCTACACAAGTCGTGCAAGGATAAGGCATTGAAACCGGATCCGGATATAACCCTTACCGACTGAGAATTCGAACCTTACGACTCGCTTCAGCCAATCTCAAATAATTATAAAGGTTCAAATCCTGTGGGACATTCGCTCGATACTAAGTGACCGACCCTACGTGTGTTTATAATAACTTAAATTTACCAAAAAAGGGGTTGATCAGACCCTAGCAATATCAACAAATTTCAACGCAAACTTATAAAGAATACGGAATGCTACTTTTAGGTAAAAAATCAGAAGTTATTGTACAATCAAGGTAAAGTGATAATATAACTGAAACATCATGGACGTATGCAAGGTGGTATAAAATTATTAAAACTTATTGTGACAGCCGAGAGGACGTTATGACGAAGGCAAACGAATGGCACAAAAATGAATAAAAGGTCCGGTCACGATCGCCACTTGTTACGATCTAAAGGATAGAGGGATGAAAAAGAATTGCCAAATTTAAACAATTTACTGATAAAGATTAAAACTTACAAAGTAATACAAAACGAAAAAAAATCACACTTTACATTTCAATAAACAATGAAATTAGTAAACATCACTTAAAACTATATATATAAAAATACCTATACCAAGATCACTACCAATAGAATAACCAATATCCTAACCAATACCACCTTGTTACATTTCCACTTAAGCAAAGCCTTCGACAGAGTCCCCCACGAAAGACTAATTAAGAAAAGTGGAGGCTCATGGCACTGGAGGAGATATTCTAAAATGGATTAGGGCGTGGTTACAGGACAGAAAACAGCGAGTGAGCATTAACGGCACTAAATCCGATAGGAGAAACGTCACAAATGGAGTACCCCAAGGCTCAGTACTTGGACTATTATTATTTATTATATACATAAACAACATACCTGTAGATATCGGCATCAACAGCAACATAAGTAAATTAGCTGATGACACTAAAATATGTCGCATAATTAAATCTGACGAGGACTCTGCGAAACTACAGGAAGATCTAAAAAAAATTTCGAATGGTCTGAAAAATGGCAGCTGAAATTCAATGTGGACAAATGTAAAGTACTTAGGCTAGGAGATGTAAACAGAAATATATCAGATGAACAACGATGTTATAGAGAAATCCGAATGTGAGAATGATTTAGGAGTAATGATGAGTATGAAACTTGAGCCAAGTAAACAATGTGTATTTGCTCGAAACAAGGCTAAGAAAGGAATTAGGTTCATACAAAGGAGTGTTAGTTCCAAAACTAGAGGGGTCATCCTGAACTATATCTTGCGCTTGTGAGACCTCACTTGGATTAGGCAGTTCAATTCTGGTCACCGTATTACAGAATGGATATAGAATCCCTAGAAAGAAAACAGAGGAGAATGACAAGACTAGTCTCGGGCATTAGGAACCTCGAGTACAGAGACAGGTTAAAGCATCTTAATTTGCACTCCCTCAAGAGACGTAGAGTGAGGGGCGATATGATAGAGGTGCATAAATGGAAGTCAAGGCTAAACACGGGAGACATAACAAGGGTACGCAAGCTTTCCAACCATGAGAGATCTCGTAACAATTATTTTAGATTAGACAAATTTAGATTTATGCGCGAAATAGGTAAACATTGCTTTTGAAATAGAGTAGTGGATGAATGGAACAAGTTATCAAACATCATCATTAACTCGAATACGTTTGATAGCTCCAAATATAGGTTGGATGGTTATATGAGCAATAGGGGTTGTGTGTCAATGGGACTGCCCAGTATGGGCCAATAGTCCCGCTGCAGTTATCTCCATCTTATGTTCTTATGTTTTTATGTTTGAAGGAGGAACCGGCTGAAACTTGCCTAGAGGGAGCAACAATACACACGGTAGAGGAGGAATGGAGTCCCAATAGTCTGTCACAACGAGGACACACACAGGGGCATATATATATATATATATATATATATATATATATCTATATATATATATATATATATATATATATATATATATATATATATATATATATATATATATATATATATACACAGGGTGTCCCATAAGTTTCCATACAACGTATCACCAACGCCATTACAAGCATAACTCCAGCTGTGCTTGAACGTGTTCTTCAGCAGTGGAGGACACGCATTGAAGAGTGTTTTCAACAGAATGGTAGTCATGTTGAGCATATTATAAAAAATATAAATGGATTTTCATATAAAATTTATTTTTCCTATGTATGGAAATTTATGGGACACCCTATATATATATATATATATATATATATATATATAATATATATATATATATATATATATATATATATATATATATATATATACACTAGCCGAATTACCCGCGCCTTGCGCGGAACATTTTCTGTCGACCATACATGGGGATCCTTCATTTAGGGGACCACATGGGCCATGGATCATGTGTTTCATGACCAGATCATGGAGTTCTTTATCTTGCTCTTTTTTAGGGATTTCTGCAGAAATTGCCAAATCATATTCTTCGGCTTTGATTTTGTGCTCTGGAGCTATCCAGAAAAGAAAGTGTTCATGGGGTAAACCTCTCTTCTGGTACTCAATGGTGTACAGCCATGCTTGCAATGTACCAAATATTCCCTTCTTCATATGTTCCATAAACTTTTTCACTTTTAATCTGAAGACTCTCGCAACAATATCTGGTCGATCATGACTCTCTTATCCGGGAGCCAAATTGTCAACAATTTCGGGCCAACGTGGATTACATGTCATAGTGATAAGGTAATCTGCTCTTCCGTAGTGTCTCACAAAGGCCATCGCATCTGACCTTTTTTCATGAAGGTATCGAGGACCACCAGTATAGGTCGCTGGAAGCACAATGCGACGACCAACTTGATTTGGATCTCCATCAGCAGCAAGCAGACTATCACGTAAATCTGAGTAATTTTCAGCACGGAGACTTTGCTGTTCTCTTCTCAAAAACTTCAATCTTTCAGTTTGTATTTTGCAGTATGCATCCACCAAGAATTGCTGGAAGAGTCGCCTTCCAAGCAAGAGGTAGTTCCCTTCTCTGCACATAATTTGGAAAGAGTAAAACTGCAACTGTGTGACTTTCCGACCATTTCTTCCTTGCAAATATATGTGGTAGCCGTCTGTTCCATATGGAAAAACAATGGATACATCAAAGGATCATAGGATCGATGTAGCTCTGAAATTCTCCTCAATCCACCTTGTTTCAACTGAAGAACAATATCTCTATTTTCTGTAGGCTCATTTGACATTAAAATTGCAACTTCAGCCCCTGTTGGTGCATTAAAACGCCGAGCATGTTCTCCCTGGGCACGCTTATTTTCCCAAATCACAAACCTAACCTAACCTAACCTAACCAAAGTGTCCAAAAAGTAAACTTGAATGTATCTTGCTCTTCTATCTTCAGGAGGCATCAGTGACCCAAGTTGATGGTAAATTTGACCTTGGATTCTTACAGATGGATTCCAACCTTGGACAGATGCATCTTTGTGACCAAAGCTGGTCATGGCAAACAGAGAGTTGTACTCCCTGAGTCTTGACAAAAAGCGTTTGCTGAATTGACTTTCCCCAGTGAACAGTTCTTCAAATAACTGAAGCAGAGGTGGAAATTGATCCAGTGTAACCTTTCCATTTCCACAGCACATTCCTAGTGACTCTCCAGTAAATTTCTTAGCGCCACACTGACAAAGTTTGGTCATTTCTCCAATTGCAGCCTTGTTACATG
Source organism: Homarus gammarus (assembly GCA_958450375.1). Lineage (NCBI taxonomy): Eukaryota > Metazoa > Arthropoda > Malacostraca > Decapoda > Nephropidae > Homarus > Homarus gammarus. The sequence continues at coordinate 422,548 of CAUDMG010002591.1, forward strand.
GGTCATTTTTGTCATACAGTAATGCAGAACGTTTAGCATTTTGAATCTCACGTTGTCTTAAATTTTGATACCTGTTTCTATCAGTAATCAAACGCTGTTGTCTCTCTTCTTCAGACTCATTTCTTCTTGCAACCATATGGCGAAATCTATCTTGCTCCTGTCTTTCTTGATGCTCACCCAAGGTTTCATTTTGCCGAGACTGTTTGCCTCTGTCTTTGCCTAGAAAGTCGTTCTTCCCGTGCATCACAGCTTTCAGATTGAGGACGAAGCCTCGTCCTTTGTGCATGTGGAGTATTTACATAACTGGACTTACTTTTCCGTGGCATAATGGATGTCTGAAAAAAAAAAAAATAAATGAAAATGTTAAAAAAGTAGAGGCATTAACTAAAAATTTTTCTTGCCATAATTCTAGTGATGTTTTGTCATAGATAAAATGTCTAAATTTGCCAAATTTTTCTATAAAAGAGAGGTAATTTTTGTTGTTGTTTTACGTTTAATTAATAGAAAAACCCCGTGATAATAGAGGTTCCAATACTCAAGTTATGGGCTACCAAAATTTTCAATATAGGGGGTTTAGCCCCCATTAGGGTGTCTTAATATTATTGAAATTTGCTGGTATTTTGTGAATAGGCATCATTTCTGGTCATTTACCTATGGTTTAAATTTCATTTAAATCGAAGGGAAAAAAAATTTCAGTGGGGGGTTTGTGCCCCCCGGGGACCCCCTTTGATCAAAATGAAATATACTTATCCAAGTACCCTGGGTAATGTAGTTTCAGAATATATATGGTCATGGGGGTCTATCTCCAAAACCCTAGGAGGAGTTCGTGAACAAACAGACAGAGGCTACAACTTTATATATATAGATATACTAGCAGAGGGCGGCGATTCTGCTAGTCAACGGTAGGACGTCACCCTCCGGGAGGCTCCACATTGTCTCACTGTTCAGTCCCCAAAACCTCTTCTTCCATCAATGGTTCATTAACGGTGTATAAAAGTTCCACTACAACGGTACCGCAAAGTATTTTTTTTCAGCATTAAACTGTTATTATTTTATTGTCTAATCATCACTACATATAACAACACCAATCATCACTACATATAACACCACCCATCATCACTACATATAACATCATCCATCATCACTGCATATAACACCATCCATCATCACTACATATACCACCATCCATCATCACTACATATAACATCATCCATCATCACTACATATAACACCATCCATCATCACTACATATACCACCATCCATCATCACTACATATAACATCATCCATCATCACTACGTATAACACCACCCATCATCACTACATACAACAATATCCATCATCACTACATATAACATCATCATCCATTATCACTACATATAACATCATCCATCATCACTACATATAACACCAGCCATCATCACTACATATAACACCATCCATCATCACTACATATAACATCATCCATCATCACTACATATAACATCATCCATCATCACTACATATAACATCATCCATCATCACTACATATAACACCAACCATCATCACAACATATAACATCATCCATCATCACTACATATAACACCACCCATCATCACTACATATAACAATATCCATCATCACTACATATAACATCATCATCCATCATCACTACATATAACACCACCCATCATCACTACATATAACGTCATCCATCATCACTACATATAACACCAACCATCATCACTACATATAACACCCTCCATCATCACTACATATAACACCCTCCATCATCACTACATATAACATCATCATCCATCATCACTACATATAACACCATCCATCATCACTACATATAAGACCCTCCATCATCACTACATATAACACCACCCATCATCACTACATATAACAATATCCATCATCACTACATATAACACCATCCATCATCACTACATATAAGCCATCCATCATCATCACTACATAAAACACCATCCATCATCACTACAGATCGGTAAAGAAGTTTCCGAGATTCTCGTGCGGACACACACGGTAGGAGGCCACTACACCTATATCTCTACACCTACACACATCACCTACACACTACACCTACACATTACACCTATATCTCTACACCTACACACTACACCTACACACTACACCTACACACTACACCTATATCTTAACACCTACACACTACACCTATATCTTAACACCTACACACTACACCTACACACTACACCTATATCTCTACACCTACACACAACACCTACACACTACACCTATATCTTAACACCTACACACTACACCTACATGCTACACCTACACACTACACCTACACACTACACCTACACACTACACCTATATCTCTACACTTACACACTACACCTACACACTACACCTACACAATACACCTATATCTCTACACCTATACACTACACCTACACACTACACCTACACACTACTCCTACACACTACACCTACACACTACACCTACACACTACACCTACACACTACACCTACACACTACACCTATATCTCTACACCTACACACTACACCTACACACTACACCTACACACTACACCTACACACTACACCTACACACTACACCTACACACTACACCTACACACTACACCTACACACTACACCTACACACTCTACACCTACACACTACACCTACACACACTACACCTACACACTACACCTACACACTACACCTACACACTACACCTACACACTACACCTACACACTACACCTACACACTACACCTACACACTACACCTACACACTACACCTACACACTACACCTACACACTACACCTACACACTACACCTATACACTACACCTACACACTACACCTACACACTACACCTACACACTACACCTACACACTACACCTACACACTACACCTACACACTACACCTACACACTACACCTACACACTACACCTACACACTACACCTACACTACACCTACACACTACACCTACACACTACACCTACACACTACACATACACTACTCCTACACACTACTCCTACACACTACACCTACACACTACACCTACACACTACACCTACACACTACACTTACACACTACACCTACACACTACACCTACACACTACACCTACACACTACACCTACACACTACACATATACACTACTCCTACACACTACACCTACACACTACACCTACACACTACACCTACACACTACACCTACACACTACACCTACATGCTACACCTACACACTACACCTACACACTACACCTATATCTCTACACCTACACACTACACCTACACACTACACCTACACACTACACCTACACACTACACCTACACACTACACTACACACTGCACTACACACTACACATACTACACTACACCTACACACTACACCTACACACTACACCTACACACTACACCTACACACTACACCTACACACTACACCTACACACTACACCTACACACTACACACTACACCTACACACTACACCTACACACTACACCTACATGCTACACCTACACACTACACCTACACACAACACCTATATCTCTACACCTACACACAACACCTACACACTACACCTACACACTACACCTACACACTACACATATACACTACTCCTACACACTACACCTACATGCTACACCTACACACTACACCTACACAATACACCTATATCTCTACACCTACACACAACACCTACACACTACACCTACACACTACACCTACACACTACACATATACACTACTCCTACACACTACACTTACACACTACACCTACACACTACACCTACACACTACACCTACACACTACACCTACACACTACACCTATATCTCTACACCTACACACAACACCTACAAACTACACCTGCACACTACACCTACAAACTACACCTGCACACTACACCTATATCTCTACACCTACACACTACACCTACACACTACACCTACACACTACACCTACACACTACACCTACACACTACACATATACACTACTCCTACACACTACACCTACACACTACACCTACACACTACACATATACACTACTCCTACACACTACACTTACACACTACACCTACACACTACACCTACACACTACACCTACACACTACACCTACATGCTACACCTACACACTACACCTACACACTACACCTACACACTACACATATACACTACTCCTACACACTACACCTACAGTACACACTACACCTACACACTACACATATACACTACTCCTACACACTACACCTACACACTACTCCTACACACTACTCCTACACACTACACATATACACTACTCCTACACACTACACTTACACACTACACCTACACACTACACCTTCTTAAGATACTCACATTTGCCTTAACTATTCGGCGCGATATGTTGTCGTGGTGTTGTACCCTGAGTGTCATTCTGGCTATGTTATTGCGTGTGGCAGGGTGTAGGAGGGTGTAGGGGGGATGTAAGTGTAGATCACGTGTGGGAGGGTGTAGGGTTGTGCAGAAAGGTGTAGGATGGGGGTCGGGGGTTGTGGGGTTTTGGGATAGTGTGAGGGTGTAGTGGGAGGGTGTAGGGTGATGCAAGTAGGTGTTGGGTGGTGTAAGGGAGTGCAAGAAGGTGTAGGAGGATATGGGAAGGTGTAGGATGGTTTCGGATGGGAAAGAGAGGTGTAGGAAAGTGTGTGAGGTTCTGGGAATGTGTGGGAGTGTGCAGGATGGGGTAGGAGGGTGTGAGGACGGGGGTAGGTGTTACAAGTAGCTTTCTTATTGCTCTACAAACAATGTAATGTAGGCGGTGTGTGTGTGTATGTTTACGTACGCGTTGTCATGGCGACCAGTGAACACCACAATAATGAGGTCTCTAGCCCGGTGTCTCATTCAAACAACTTCATCTTTAGTGCTATTTATAACGCCTGGGAATAATTCTGCCTTAGGGTAAATACTCGATTGGCCTGACCTACCCTAGTATAACCTGTTTGAATTACCTAATGTAATTTAACCTAACCTAACCTAACCTGTTTGACTCACCTAATGTAATTTAACTAATCTAATCTAATCTAATCTAACCTAACTTGCCCAAACATTCATTCAAAGCAAACGCTCACGCACGCACACACACCCTTACACATACACACACACACACACACACACATGCATGCACAAACACTTACACACACACATACACACACACACACACACACACACACACACACACACACACACACCCACACATACCTACACATTCGCACTCACATACACACATACATACATACACACTCACATACATATATACATACACATACATACACACACATACACACCCCCACACAGACCCACACTCACACACACACACACTCCTGGGTGTAGTACACTACTAGCTATAAAACTCCTGGGGGAAATACATTGCTAGCTATAAAACTCTTGGGTGTAGTACACTGCTAGCTACAATACAAAACTCCTGGGTATAATACATTGCTAGCTATAAAACTCATTGGTGTAATACATTGCTAGCTATAAGACTCCTGGGTGTAATACATTGCTGGCTATAAAACTCTTGGGTGTAGTACACTGCTAGCTACAGTACAAAACTCCTGGGTGTAATACATTGCAAGCTATAAAACTCATGGGTGTAATACATTGCTAGCTATAAGACTCCTGGGTGTAATACATTACTAGCTATAAAACTCCTGGGTGTAATACATTGCTAGCTATAAAACTCCTGGGTGTATTACATTGCTCGCTATAAAACTCCTGGGTGTAATACTTTGCTAGCTATATAACTCCTGGGTGTAATACATTACTAGCTATAAAACTCCTGGGTGTAGTACACTGCTAGCTATAAAACTCCTGGGTGTAATACATTAATAGCCATAAAACTCCTGGGTGTAATACATTGCTAGCTATAAAACTCCTGGGTGTATTACATTGCTCGCTATAAAACTCCTGGGTGTAATATTTTGCTAGCTATATAACTCCTGGGTGTAATACATTACTAGCTATAAAACTCCTGGGTGTAGTACACTGCTAGCTATAAAACTCCTGGGTGTAATACATTAATAGCCATAAAACTCCTGGGTGTAATACATTGCTAGCTATAAGACTCGTGGGTGTAATACATTGCTAGCTATAAAACTCCTGGGTGTAATACATTGCTAGCTATAAAACTCCTGGGTGTAATACATTGCTAGCTATAAAACTCCTGGGTGTAATACATTGCTAGCTATAAAACTCCTGGGTGTAATACATTGCTAGCTATAAAACTCCTGGGTGTAATACATTGCTGGCTATAAAACTCCTGGGTGTAATACATTGCTAGCTATAAATCTCCTGGGTGTAATACATTGCTAGCTATAAAACTCCTGGGTGTAATACATTGCTAGCTATACAACTCCTGGGTGTAATACATTGCTAGCTATAAAACTCCTGGGTGTAGTACACTGCTAGCTATAAAACTCCTGGGTGTAATACATTGCTAGCTATAAGACTCGTGGGTGTAATACATTGCTAGCTATAAAACTCCTGGGTGTAATACATTGCTAGCTATAAAACTCCTGGGTGTAATACATTGCTAGCTATAAAACTCCTGGGTGTAATACATTGCTAGCTATGAAACTCCTGGGTGTAATACATTGCTAGCTATACAACTCCTGGGTGTAATACATTGCTAGCTATAAAACTCCTGGGTGTAATACATTGCTAGCTATAAAACTCCTGGGTGTAATACATCTTATATACTATAGGACTAGCCGTGTGACTGTCTGTCTGTCTGTCTGTCTGTGTGTCTGTTCTGAGCAGCCGAAACGGCACAATCGTTTTTCATCAAACTTGGTGGAGAAATCGCAAAAAATTCGTAAAGTGGAACAAACCTGCTCCTATGTCGATGGTTTCTTTAGGAAGGCATTAATTAACCATTATATTTACGCTGGAAAACAATGCAAGTCTACGGACTTGACACACCCTCTTTCGCTGTACGCTGTCAGCCCAAGATTGCAGTTATCGTACAGCTCCCTCCTCCTCCCACACTTTTTTCTTTGCCTACTTTTTTTTAATGTTGTTTGAATTAGTAAAGGAAGGAAGATGAGCAAATAGAAGAATAAAGAAGGGGAAACAGAAAATAATTAGAGATAACAGGTGGGGGGAGCTGAGTTTCATCATGAGTCTGGATGTTCAGTTTCAACGTTACCAGACCATTTTCGGACCTCACAGCTACAGTGTGTACAGTATACTTATTCCTGTGGCTGACTGTACATGGAAAAGGAGAAGAGATAAAAAGATAATAACAAGAATGCATGGAGAATATAGAAAGGGAGAAGAGAAGGAGTAGAAGAGAGACTGAAGCATTATTATCCTTAAGAGGTGAGGAAAGGAGATGGGAGAGAGGGATAGTGAGAGGTGGAGGTATGAATGGAGGGATGGAAGGACAGAATAAGAATGGTATAGAAGGATAGTAGAGAAGGAGACTAGAGAAGGAGACAAAGGAAGGACAGCGATAAGTAAAACAAAAATCAGAACAAGTATTTGGATGATAACATGTAGAAATTAGTCGGTTAAATGTAAGTAAAAAGAGTAAGAATAATGAGATAAAACATAAAGACGAAAGAGACACTTATTATAACAACCACGACCATGATTATAACAACCACGACCATGATTATAACAACCACGACCATGATTATAAAAACCACGACCATGATTATAACAACCACGACCATGATTACTAACAACCACGACCATGATTGCTAACAACCACGACCATGATTATAACAACCACGACCATGATTACTAACAACCACGACTATGATTATAACAACCACGACCATGATTATAACAACCACGACCATGATTATAACAACCACGACCATGATTACTAACAACCACGACCATGATTACTAACAACCACGACCATGATTATAACAACCACGACCATGATTACTAACAAGCACGACTATGATTCTAACAACCACGACCATGATTATAACAACCAGGACCATGATTATAACAACCACGACCATGATTATAACAACCACGACCATGATTATAACAACCACGACCATGATTACTAACAACCACGACCATGATTACTAACAACCACGACTATGATTATAACAACCACGACCATGATTATAACAACCACGACCATGATTATAACAACCACGACCATGATTATAACAACCACGACCATGATTATAACAACCAAGACCATGATTATAACAACCACGACCATGATTATAACAACCACGACCATGATTATAACAACCACGACCATGATTATAACAACCACGACCATGATTATAACAACCACGACCATTATTGTAACAACCACGACCATGATTATAACAACCACGACTATGATCATAACCACGACAATGATTATAACAACCACAACTATGATTATAACACCCACGACCCTGATTATAACAACTACGACCATGATCATAACCACGACCATGATTATAACAACCACAACCATGATTATAACAACCACGACTATGATTATAACAACCAATGACTATGATTATAGCAACAACAACCATGATTATAACAACCACAGCTATGATTATAACACCCACGAACCATGATTATAACAACCACGACCATGATTATAACAACCACGACTATGATTATAACAACCACGACCATGATTATAACAACCACGACCATGATTATAACAACCACGACCATGATTATCTCATATACTATAGGAATAGCCATGTGTCTGTGTGTGTGTCTGTTCTGGGCAGCCTAAAAGGCACAATCGTTTTTCATCAAACTTGGTGGAAAAATCGCAAAGAAATCGTAGAGTGGAACAAAGCTGGTCCCATGTCGATGATTACTTTAGGAAGGCATTAATTAACCATTTTATTTACGCTGGAAAACGATGTCGCTGTACGCTGTCAGCCGGCCGGCGGTTGCCCTCTAGCCAAGCACGAGCGTTCGAACTTTCACTCTTTGGTAAACTGTACCACCGGACTCACCACCGGCCACGAAGGGCCCACGATCATTTGTTGCTCGCTATAAAACTCCTGGGTGTAATACATTGCAAACTATAAAACTCCTGGGTGTAGTACACTGCTAGCTATAAAACTCCTGGGTGTAATACATTGCAAACTATAAAACTCCTGGGTGTAGTACACTGCTAGCTATAAAACTCCTGGGTGTAATACATTGCTAGCTATAGATCTCCTGGGTGTAGTACATTGCTAGCTATAAAACTCCTGGGTGTAATACATTGCAAACTATAAAACTCCTGGGTGTAGTACACTGCTAGCTATAAAACTCCTGTGTGTAATACATTGCTCGCTATAAAACTCCTGGGTGTAATACATTGCTAGCTATAAAACTCCTGGGTATAATACAATGCTAGCTATACAACTCCTGGGTGTAATACATTGTTAGCTATAAAACTCCTGGGTGTAATACATTGCTAGCTATAAAACTCCTGGGTATAATACAATGCTAGCTATACAACTCCTGGGTGTAATACATTGTTAGCTATAAAACTCCTGGGTGTAATACATTGCTAGCTATAAAACTCCTGGGTATAATACAATGATGGCTATAAAACTCCTGGGTGTAATACATTGTTAGCTATAAAACTCCTGGGTGTAATACATTGCTAGCTATAGATCTCCTGGGTGTACTACATTGCTAGCTATAAAACTCCTGGGTGTAATACATTGCAAACTATAAAACTCCTGGGTGTAGTACACTGCTAGCTATAAAACTCCTGGGTGTAATACATTGCTAGCTATAAAACTCCTGGGTGTAATACATTGTTAGCTATAAAACTCCTGGGTGTAATACATTGCTAGCTATAAAACTCCTGGGTATAATACAATGATGGCTATAAAACTCCTGGGTGTAATACATTGTTAGCTATAAAACTCCTGGGTGTAATACACTGCTAGCTATAAAACTCCTGGGTGTAATACATTGCTAGCTATAAAACTCCTGGGTGTAATACATTGCCAGCTATAAAACTCCTGGGTGTAATACATTGTTAGCTATAAAACTCCTGGGTGTAATACATTGCTAGCTATAAAACTCCTGGGTATAATACAATGATGGCTATAAAACTCCTGGGTGTAATACATTGTTAGCTATAAAACTCCTGGGTGTAATACATTGCTAGCTATAAAACTCCTGGGTATAATACAATGATGGCTATAAAACTCCTGGGTGTAATACATTGTTAGCTATAAAACTCCTGGGTGTAATGCATTGCTAGCTATAAAACTCCTGGGTGTAATACATTGCGAGCTATAAAACTCCTGGGTGTAATACATTGGTAGCTATAAAACTCCTGGGTGTAATACATTCCTAGCTATAAAACTCCTGGGTGTAATACATTGCGAGCTATAAAACTCCTGGTGTAATACATTGGTAGCTATAAAACTCCTGGGTGTAATACATTGCTAGCTATAAAACTCCTGGGTGTAATACATTGCGAGCTATAAAACTCCTGGGTGTAATACATTGCGAGCTATAAAACTCCTGGGTGTAATACATTGGTAGCTATAAAACTCCTGGGTGTAATACATTCCTAGCTATAAAACTCCTGGGTGTAATACATTGCGAGCTGTAAAACTCCTGGGTGTAATACATTGCGAGCTATAAAACTCCTGGGTGTAATACATTGCGAGCTATAAAACTCCTGGGTGTAATACATTGCGAGCTATAAAACTCCTGGTGTAATACATTGGTAGCTATAAAACTCCTGGGTGTAGTACAAACAATACGAAAAGTCCTTTGCTTACAGAGTAACAGGGAATTTACAGCAAGTGTTTTCTAAGTGAGTGAAGATGTTCACCGTCTGGCTCGCGTTGTATATTAAGGGTTCAACGCTGTAAATTCTATATGGTCGCCAAAATGCAAAAAAATGAGTCACATGATTATTTTTTGTAGTAGAAATCCAGTTTAAAAGGGTTTTATATTGTGTAATACATTACTGTATATGTTATGTAGATATAATTACTCTATTATATTACATCATATATTATTCTGCAGTATGCTACAATTAATGTTAAAAAAATGTTGCTTTGTATTAATGATCAACTAATTTATTTATGGTATAACGTTTGCCGTTACTCTGGTAGATGTTTGTATTCCGTACTACAGTAGATCTCTGTACCTTAGGTCTAAAACAATATCAGGATGAGTTCAATGACGATGATTTTGTTCTAAAACGGTCCCATGGAAGCTTGAACCAGAAAGATATGGGTTCGTAGACAACATCGGCTTACTGGAAGTTGGAAAATGGGTGAAGGACTCGTGAAATTGGGACCCATAGGTACACTGTATTGTAGCGACTCTGTCCCCTCCTCACGCTACCATAATAACAACCACTTGCTCCAACTTGACACCAGTGAGCACCGATTCGGAACCAGTTTCCTATCCGACTGTGAGACCAGTTTCCCATCCTCCTATGAGACCGAGGTATTGAGGCAGGTGTGTCTGCCTGGTAAGCCCAGTCTCTTTTCTGCAGCCTACGGTGTTCCTCTTCTCCCGGGGTGTGGACGAAGAATTGTATTAAGGACGACTGCAGTTGGTGGTGTTGTGATGGTGGTGGACTACGGCGGTAATCCCTGGTTCTTTGTGGCTGTCCATCGCAACCTAGACATGCTACCTGAGCTGCCATTTCTATCATTTTTTTGTGTTGTTATTTAATGTTTAAAGTAGGAATAATCAGGTAATATTATGGTGTGTTTTGATAATTGCATATTTATGTTTTACTTGTGTCATGTAATATACCTAATTAACTATATTAATCAATACTTAATATAAATATTATTTTATGACTCCGTTTTCTTAATAATCTTCTTATTCCTATCATAACTTAAATTTGTCTGTCACAAAGAGTGATTCTGGTGTGAGTGCTCCTTACTTGATGCATCCACGTATTTCGACCCCTAGATTACTCACTCATAATTTAAACTTGTCAAGCTTGCCTTTCCTCTATGTTGTGGGTAGCAAGGAGGGACATCACAGTATACAAAGCCTTCGGTACACAAGGAGGCAGGATGGCAGGTACTGCACTCGACCCGGGAATCGAACCACCGGCCCCTGGAACAAGAGGGGAGCCTTGTATCTGTTAATCGGTTCTTTCCTGCAGTCTCTGCTCAAAAACATCCCGGCGACCCTAGTAAGGTTTGGTTAGTGCCCCCATGACAGTGTTGTGCATAAAGACTCTAATCCAGGTCTCCGACATCAAGACAGAGAAAGTGATAAGCACTCTTGGACAGTGTAATATCTTGTCAAGAGATGCGCGTCCTCGATACCTTTACAGTATTTATACCAAAGATGTATCAAGTGTTGTCAATCAAGAATCACTCCTACTTGCCAAAGAAAATGGAAATTAACAATTAATTGAGTTTGTATAAAAATACTTTGTTATCAAAGATGGTTCAGCTACTTCGCCTGTCCACTTAAACTGAAAGACACAACGCTCCAACATGTGTTTGGTGTAAGGCAGCCACCGATCCTTTCTGACGAGAGTGGCCACAAAGTAGATATAAAAAATATGATGAAACATTAACTCATGCTATTGCTAACATCAGTTTCAGAAACAATTCGGTCACTACTCGACACTACTCTCATTGCTGGTTGACTGTGAAGCTTGTCCTATCACTATCATAGTACCACTTGCTTCATCATGCTTGGTGTTAGATGATATAGTTCTATAGATCTCATATGTACCATGGGAAAACCTTCGAAGGTACATACATTCGGTGACCTGGCAGATATATTTATGGACGTGAATTTTGAAATTGGTCGAAATTGCTGTGCAGTGCGTGCGAATTAATGCTGTTTTGGTGACAAACACCGATAAACTTGCATCAAATCAACCACAAATGAACGAGGTCCAAAGGGTGATAAAGGATGTCTTCATGCACCATTGCTCTCCAACTGGTGTAAATTTGGTTAACTGGCAGCAGACGAAGCACGGGGTCATAGAGGCAAGTTTACTCCTGACCTTTCTTCTCGAAGGACTTTTTCAAGGGTCTCTGTTACTTTTCCTGCCATCAAACCATTATCCAAATGAATTGAACTCATGGTGTGACTTGATGGCTTTGCCTGAGAATAAGGCAGATCTTGCTAACTTTATAACACATGTGCTCTTGTTCCACGCACCACGCGAGAAAGAAGTAGTGGTGGCACAGATTTTTAGTGACGAGCATAAGGTAAAGTCTTCTCACATGTTAGTCTCTCCACTCTGAATGCAGCCCGTGAGATAGACACAAGAATCTTGAAAAGAATTGTTTCATTATATAAACAATACATGTGAGATAGCTATGGTGTTTACAAAAAACACTGGGGTACCATTGTTGCTAGTAGGTCACTGTAACCGCCTTCGGTCAAGAAATCTGTGGATAGTGACTGCAATTTTAAGGAATCGAAAATATATCAACATCAGGGCCATTCAGGACAACCGTGCTCAGTACTGTGTGACACCTCTGCTCTCACGGGGTGTGACGCCACCTCCTGGTTCAGTACTGTGTGGCAGCTCTGCTCTCACCGTGTGACGCCACCTCCTGGTTCACTGGACAGCCAAATCAGTCATTATGGAATTTATACCAGAAGTATCATTACCGTTTGGCTAAGCTCAGAGAAGGTGAACTAACGCTGGAGAAACTGTACGCAAAATGTACAACTTCGAAAAGTTTCGCACCACTAAAGACGTCTTGGTCTTCAAGATATGCAATCCTGAGTCGACGCCACCAACAAGTGATGCACTATTACCAAGCGTTCATCTACAAGCTGACACAATGCTCTCATCATCAACCAGACCAGACCTCATGGTAACCTTGTGAAGCAGTCTGAGTCCTTCCCTACAGCATGTTGTCACGTGTCCTAGATGTTTCACTTGTCACGTGTCATAAGTGTTTCACTTGTCATGTATCCTAGGTTTTTCACTTGTCACCTGTCATAGGTGTTTCACCTGTCACGTGTTATAAGTGTTTCACTTGTCACGTGTCCTAGGTGTTTCACGTGTCATAAGTGTTTCACTTGTTACCTGTCCTAGGTGTTTCACTTGTCACCTGTCATAAGTATTTCACCTGTCACGTGTTATAAGTGTTTCACTTGTTACGTGTCCTAGGTGAATCACTTGTCACGTGTCCTAGGTGTTTCACTTATCACCTGTCATAGATGTTTCACTTGTCACCTGTCATAAGTGTTTCACCTGTCACGTGTTATAAGTGTTTGACTTGTCACCTGTCATAAGTGTTTCACCTGTCACGTGTTATAAGTGTTTGACTTGTCACCTGTCATAGGTGTTTCACTTGTCACGTGTCCTAGGTGTTTCACTTGTCACGTGTCATCGGTGTCTCACTTGTCACGTGTCATAAGTGTTTCACTTGTCACGTGTCATAAGTGTTTCACTTGTAACGTGTCATAAGTGTTTCACTTGTCACGTGTCATAAGTGTCGGACTGTGCTGGGTTGCATCAGCTGTATCAGGCTGTGTTGTTTTAGTTCGGCTGTGTTAGGCTGTGTTGTATTGACTTGACTATGTCAGGCTGTGTTGTGTTGACTAGGCTGTATCAGGCTGTGTTGTATTGACTCGGCTGCAGCAGACTATGTTGTGTTCACTTTGCTATATCAGGCTGAGTTGTGTTGGATCGGCTGACAAGCAGTGTTCCGTTAGCTCGGCTATGTAAGGCTGTGTTGATTCGACTCAGCTGTATCAGGCTGTGTTGTGTTGACTCGGTTGAGTCAGGCTGTACTGATTCGACTCGGATATATCAGGTTGTGTTGTGTTGGCTCGTCTGTGTCAAGCTGTGCTGATTCGACATGAATGTATCAGGCTGTGTTGAGTGGGTTAGGATATCAGAAAGTGCAGTGTTGAATCGGCTGGGTCAGCGTGTAATGGGCCGTCAGTGAGGAAGAAGTCAAAAATGAATGGGAAGAAAAGTCTGTAAGCCGGATGGAACCTAATTAACTTATTGGACGAGGTGGAGGGTGACCCAAAGCAGGAGAGACAGGTGACCCAAAGCAGGAGAGACAGGTGACCCAAGGCAGGAGAGACAGGTGACCCAAGACAGGAGAGACAGGTGACCCAAGGCAGGAGAGACAGGTGACCCAAAGCAGGAGAGACAGGTGACCCAAGACAAGAGAGACAGGTGACCCAAGACAGGAGAGACAGGTGACCCAAGACTGGAGAGACAGGTGACCCAAGACAGGAGAGACAGGTGACCCAAGACAGGAGAGACAGGTGACCCAAGACAGGAGAGACAGGTGACCCAAAGCAGGAGAGACAGGTGACCCAAGACAGGAGAGACAGGTGACCCAAGGCAGGAGAGGAAGGTGACCCAAGACAGGAGAGAAAGGTAACCCAAGACAGGAGAGACAGGTGACCCAAGACAGGAGAGAAAGGTGACCCAAGACAGGAGAGACAGGTGTCCCAAGACAGGAGAGAAAGGTGACCCAAGACAGGAGAGAAAGGTGACCCAAGACAGGAGAGAAAGGTGACCTAAGACAGGAGAGACAGGTGACCCAAGACAGGAGAGAAAGGTGACCCAAGACAGGAGAGAAAGGTGACCCAAGACATGAGAGACATGTGACCCAAGACAGGAGAGACAGGTGACCCAAGACAGGAGAGACAGGTGACCCAAGACAGGAGAGAAAGGTGACCCAAGGCAGGAGAGACAGGTGACCCAAGGCAGGAGAGACAGGTGACCCAAGACAGGAGAGAAAGGTGACCCAAGGCAGGAGAGACAGGTGACCCAAGGCAGGAGAGACAGGTGACCCAAGGCAGGAGAGACAGGTGACCCAAGACAGGAAAGACAGGTGACCCAAGACAGGAGAGACAGGTGACCCAAGACAGGAGAGAAAGGTGACCCAAGACAGGAGAGACAGGTGACCCAAGACAGGAGAGAAAGGTGACCCAAGACAGGAGAGAAAGGTGACCCAAGACAGGAGAGAAAGGTGACCCAAGACAGGAGAGACAGGTGACCCAAGACAGGAGAGACAGGTGACCCAAGACAGGAGAGAAAGGTGACCCAAGACAGGAGAGAAAGGTGACCCAAGACAGGAGAGAAAGGTGACCCAAGACAGGAGAGACAGGTGACCCAACATAGGAGAGATAGACAGGTAACCCAAGGCAGGACAAAAAGAAAGGTGACTCAAGACAGTAGAGACAGGTGTCCCAAGACAGGAGATACAGACAGGTGACCCAAGACAAGAGAGACAGACAGGTGACCCAAGGCAAGAGAGACAGGTGACCCAAGGCATGAGAGACAGACAGGTGACCCAAGACAAAAAAGACAGAGAGATGCCCCAAGACAGGAGAGACAGGTGACCCAAAGCAAGAGAAACAGACTGGTGACTCAAAACAGTAGAGAGAGGTGAACCCAAGACAGGAGTGACAGACAGGTGACCCAAGGCAGGAGAGACAGGTTCCCCAAGACAAGTGAGACAGGTGAACCAAGACAGGAGAGACAGGTGACCTAAGACAGGAGAGACAGGTAACCCAAGACAGGAGAGACAGACAGGTGACCCAAGACAGTAGAGAGAGGTGACCCAAGACAGGAGAGACAGACAGGTGATCCAAGACAGGAGAAACAGGTGACCCAAGACAGGAGAGAGAGACAGGTGACCCAGGACAGGAGAGACAGACAAGTGACCCAAGACAGGAGAAAAAGGTGACCCAAAGCAGGAGAGACAGGTGACCCAAGACAGGAGAGACAGGTGACCCAAGACAGGAGAGACAGGTGACCCAAGGCAGGAGAGAAACGTGACCCAAAGCAGGAGAGACAGGTGCCCCAAGACAGGAGAGACAGGTGCCCCAAGACAAGAGAGACAGGTGACCTAAAACAGGAAAGACAGGTGACCCAAGACAGGAGAGACAGACAGGTGCTATAAAGACAGGAGAGACAGACAGGTGACCCAAGACAGTAGAGAGAGGTGACCCAAGACAGGAGAGACAGACAGGTGATCCAAGATAGGAGAAACAGGTGACCCAAGACAGGAGAGAGAGACAGGTGTCCCAAGACAGGAGATACAGACAGGGGACCCAAGACAGGAGAGACAGACAGGTGACCCAAGGGAGGAGAAACAGAAACGTAACTAAAGACAGGAGAGACAGGTGACTCAAGACAGGAGAGATAGGTGACCAAAGGCAGGAGAGACAGGTGACCCAAGGCGGGATAGACAGGTGACCCAAGGCAGGAGAGACAGGTGACCAAAGGCAGGAGAGACAGGTGACCTAAGACAGGAGCGACAGGTGACCCATGACAGGAGAGACAGACAGGTGACTAATGGCAGTAGAGACGGGTGACCCAAGACAGGAGAGACAGGTGACCCAAGGCACGAGAGACAGACAGGTGACCCAAGACAGGAGAGAGAGGTGACCCAAGACAGGAGAGACAGGTGACCCAAGACAGGAGAGACAGGTGACCCAAGGCAGGAGAGACAGGTGACCCAAGACAGGAGAGACAGGTGACCCAAGGCAGGATAGACAGGTGACCCAAGGCAGGAGAGACAGGTGACCCAAGACAGGAGAGACAGGTGACCCAAAGGACGAGAGACAGACAGGTGACGCAAGGCAGGAGAGACAGGTGACCCAAGGCAGGAGAGACAGGTGACCCAAGACAGGAGAGACAGGTGACCCAAGGCAGGAGAGACAGGTGACCCAAGACAGGATAGACAGGTGACCCAAGACAGGAGAGACAGGTGACCCAAGACAGAAGAAACAAACAGGTGACACAAGACAGGAGAGACAGGTGACCCAAAGCAGGAGAGACAGGTGACCCAAGACAGGAGAGACAGGTGACCCAAGACAAGAGAGGCAGGTGACCCCAGACAGAAGAAAGAAACAGGTGCCCCGAGAGAGTAGAGACAGACAGGTGCCCCAAGACAAGAGAGACAGACAGGTGACCCAAGGCAGGAGAAACAGACAGGTGCCCCGAGAGAGTAGAGACAGACAGGTGACCCATGGCAGGAGAGACAGACAGGTGACACAAGACAAGAGAGACAGACAGGTGACCCAAGACAGGAGAGACAGACAGAGGACCCAAGACGAGAGAGACAGACAGGTGACCCATGGCAGGAGAGACAGACAGGTGACCCAAGGCAGGAGAGACAGACAGAGGACCCAAGGCAGGAGAGACAGACAGGTGACCCATGGCAGGAGAGACAGACAGGTGACCCAAGGCAGGAGAGACAGACAGGTGACCCATGGCAGGAGAGACAGACAGGTGACACAAGACAAGAGAGACAGACAGGTGACCCAAGCCAGGAGAGACAGACAGAGGACCCAAGACGAGAGAGACAGACAGGTGACCCATGGCAGGAGAGACAGACAGGTGACCCAAGGCAGGAGAGACAGACAGAGGACCCAAGACGAGAGAGACAGACAGGTGACCCATGGCAGGAGAGACAGACAGGTGACCCAAGGCAGGAGAGACAGACAGGTGACCCAAGACAAGAGAGACAGACAGGTGACCCAAGACAGGAGAGACAGACAGGTGACCCAAGACAGGAGAGACAGACAGGTGACCCAAGACAGGAGAGACAGACAGGTGACCCATGGCAGGAGAGACAGACAGGTGACCCAAGACAAGAGAGACAGACAGGTGACCCATGGCAGGAGAGACAGACAGGTGACCCAAGACAGGAGAGACAGACAGGTGACCCAAGACAGGAGAGACAGACAGGTGACACAAGACAGGAGAGACAGACAGGTGACCCAAGGCAGGAGTGACAGACAGGTGACCCAAGACAAGAGAGACAGACAGGTGACCCAAGACAGGAGAGACAGACAGGTGACCCAAGACAGGAGAGACAGACAGGTGACACAAGGCTGGAGAAACAGACAGGTGACGCAAGACAAAAGAGACAGACAGGTGACCCATGAGAGTAGAGACAGGTGACCCAAGACAGGAGAGACAGACAGGTGACACAAGACAGGAGAGACAGACAGGTGACCCATGGCAGGAGAGACAGACAGGTGACCCAAGACAGGAGAGACAGGTGACCCAAGACAGGAGAGACAGGTGACCCAAGACAGGAGAGACAGACAGGTGACCCAAGACAGGAGAGACAGACAGGTGACCCAAGACAGGAGAGACAGACAGGTGACCCAAGGCAGGAGAGACAGACAGGTGACCCAAGACAGGAGAGACAGACAGGTGACCCAAGGCAGGAGAGACAGACAGGTGACCCAAGGCAGAGACAGGTGACTCAAGACAGGAGAGACAGGTGACCCAAGACAGGAGAGACAGGTGACCCAAGACAGGAGAGACAGGTGACCCAAGACAGGAGAGACAGGTGACCCAAGACAGGAGAGACAGACAGGTGACCCAAGACAGGAGAGACAGACAGGTGACCCAAGACAGGAGAGACAGACAGGTGACCCAAGACAGGAGACAGTGACCAGCAGGAGAGACATGTGACCCAAGCTGGAGAGACAGGTGACCCAAGGCAGGAGAGACAGGTGACCCAAGACAGGAGATACAGGTGACCCAAGACAGGAGAGACAGGTGACCCAAGGCAGGAGAGACAGACTGGTGACCCAAGACAGGAGAGACAGACAGGTGACCCAAGGCAGGAGAGACAGACTGGTGACCCAAGACAAAAGAGACAGACAGGTGACCCAAGACAGGAGAGACAGACAGGTGACTCAAGACAGTAGAGACAGGTGACCCAAGACAGGAGAGACAGACAGGTGACCCAAGACAGCAGAGACAGAAAGGTGACTCAAGGCATGAGAGACAGACAGGTGACACAAGACAGGAGAGACAGACAGGTGGCCCAAGACAGGAGAGACAGACAGGTGACCCAAGACAGGAGGGATAGGTGACCCAAGGCAGGAGAAACAGAAAGGTGACTCAAGACAGTAGAGACAGGTGACCCAAGACTGGAGAGACAAGTGACCCAAGACATGAGAAACAGACAGGTGCCAAAAGACAGGAGAGACAGACAGGGGACCCAAGGCATGAGAGACAGATAGGTGACCCAAGGCAGGAGAGACAGGTGACCGAAGGCATGAGAGACAGATAGGTGACCCAAGACACGAGGGACAGGTGACCCAAAGCAGGAGAGACAGGTGACCGAAGGCAGGACAGACAGGTGACCCAAGACAGGAGAGACAGGTGACCCAAGACAGGAGAGAAAGGTGACCCAAGGAAGGACAAACAGGTGACCCAAGACAGGAGAGACAGGTGACCCAAGACAGGAGAGACAGGTGACCCAAGACAGGAGAGACAGACAGGTGACCCAAGGCATGAGAGACAGACAGGTGACCCAAGACAGGAGGGATAGGTGACCCAAAGCAGGAGAGACAGGTGACCCAAGACAGGAGAGACAGACAGGTGACCCAAGGTAGGACAGACAGACAGGTGACCCAAGACAGTAGAGACAGGTGACCCAAGACAGGAGAGACAGGTGACCCAAGACTTATGAGACAGGTGACCCAAGACATGAGAAACAGACAGGTGCCAAAAGACAGGAGAGACAGACAGGGGACCCAAGGCATGAGAGACAGATAGGTGACCCAAGGCAGGAGAGACAGGTGACCCAAGGCATGAGAGACAGATAGGTGACCCAAGACACGAGGGACAGGTGACCCAAAGCAGGAGAGACAGGTGACCGAAGGCAGGACAGACAGGTGACCCAAGACAGGAGAGACAGGTGACCCAAGACAGGAGAGAAAGGTGACCCAAGGAAGGACAAACAGGTGACCCAAGACAGGAGAGACAGGTGACCCAAGACAGGAGAGACAGGTGACCCAAGACAGGAGAGACAGACAGGTGACCCAAGGCATGAGAGACAGACAGGTGACCCAAGACAGGAGGGATAGGTGACCCAAAGCAGGAGAGACAGGTGACCCAAGACAGGAGGGATAGGTGACCCAAGGCAGGAGAAACAGACAGGTGACCCAAGACAGGAGAGAGAGACAGGTGACCCAAGACAGGAGGGATAGGTGACCCTAGGCAGGAGAAACAGACAGGTGACCCAAGACAGGAGAGAGAGACAGGTGACCTAAGACGTGAGAGACAGACAGGTGACCCAAGGCAGGAGAGACAGACAGGTGACCCAAGGCAGGAGAGACAGACAGGTGACCCAAGACAGGAGAGACAGACAGGTGACCCAAGGCAGGAGAGACAGACAGGTGACACAAGACAGGAGAGACAGACAGGTGGCCCAAGACAGGAGAGACAGACAGGTGACCCAAGACAGGAGAGACAGACATGTGACCTAAGACGTGAGAGACAGACAGGTGACCCAAGGCAGGAGAGACAGACAGGTGACCCAAGACAGGAGAGACAGACATGTGACCTAAGACGTGAGACACAGACAGGTGACCCAAGGCATGAGAGACAGACAGGTGACTCAAGACAGTAGAGACAGGTGACCCAAGGAAGGAGAGACAGGTAACCCAAGGCAGGAGAGACAGACAGGTGACCCAAGGCAGGAGAGACAGGTGACCCAAGACAGGAGAGACAGACAGGTGACCCAAGACAGGAGAGACAGACAGGTGACCCAAGGCAGGAGAGACAGACAGGTGACCCAAGACAGGAGAGACAGACAGGTGACCCAAGGCAGGAGAGACAGACAGGTGACTCAAGACAGTAGAGACAGGTGACCCAAGGAAGGAGAGACAGGTGACCCAAGGCAGGAGAGATAGGTGACCCAAGGCAGGAGAGACAGACAGGTGACCCAAGACAGGAGAGACAGACAGGTGACCCAAGACAGGAGAGTCAGACAGGTGACTCAATACAGTAGAGACAGGTGACCCAAGGAAGGAGAGACAGGTGACCCAAGGCAGGAGAGACAGGTGACCCAAGGCAGGAGAGACAGGTGACCCAAGGCAGGAGAGACAGGTAACCCAAGGCAGGAGAGACAGGTGACCCAAGACAGGAGATACAGGTGACCCAAGACAGGAGAGACAGGTGACCCAAGGCAGGAGAGACAGACTGGTGACCCAAGACAGGAGAGACAGACAGGTGACCCAAGGCAGGAGAGACAGACTGGTGACCCAAGACAAAAGAGACAGACAGGTGACCCAAGACAGGAGAGACAGACAGGTGACTCAAGACAGTAGAGACAGGTGACCCAAGACAGGAGAGACAGACAGGTGACCCAAGACAGCAGAGACAGACAGGTGACTCAAGGCATGAGAGACAGACAGGTGACACAAGACAGGAGAGACAGACAGGTGGCCCAAGACAGGAGAGACAGACAGGTGACCCAAGACAGGAGGGATAGGTGACCCAAGGCAGGAGAAACAGAAAGGTGACTCAAGACAGTAGAGACAGGTGACCCAAGACTGGAGAGACAGGTGACCCAAGACATGAGAAACAGACAGGTGCCAAAAGACAGGAGAGACAGACAGGGGACCCAAGGCATGAGAGACAGATAGGTGACCCAAGGCAGGAGAGACAGGTGACCGAAGGCATGAGAGACAGATAGGTGACCCAAGACACGAGGGACAGGTGACCCAAAGCAGGAGAGACAGGTGACCGAAGGCAGGACAGACAGGTGACCCAAGACAGGAGAGACAGGTGACCCAAGACAGGAGAGAAAGGTGACCCAAGGAAGGACAAACAGGTGACCCAAGACAGGAGAGACAGGTGACCCAAGACAGGAGAGACAGGTGACCCAAGACAGGAGAGACAGACAGGTGACCCAAGGCATGAGAGACAGACAGGTGACCCAAGACAGGAGGGATAGGTGACCCAAAGCAGGAGAGACAGGTGACCCAAGACAGGAGAGACAGACAGGTGACCCAAGGTAGGACAGACAGACAGGTGACCCAAGACAGTAGAGACAGGTGACCCAAGACAGGAGAGACAGGTGACCCAAGACTGGAGAGACAGGTGACCCAAGACATGAGAAACAGACAGGTGCCAAAAGACAGGAGAGACAGACAGGGGACCCAAGGCATGAGAGACAGATAGGTGACCCAAGGCAGGAGAGACAGGTGACCCAAGGCATGAGAGACAGATAGGTGACCCAAGACACGAGGGACAGGTGACCCAAAGCAGGAGAGACAGGTGACCGAAGGCAGGACAGACAGGTGACCCAAGACAGGAGAGACAGGTGACCCAAGACAGGAGAGAAAGGTGACCCAAGGAAGGACAAACAGGTGACCCAAGACAGGAGAGACAGGTGACCCAAGACAGGAGAGACAGGTGACCCAAGACAGGAGAGACAGACAGGTGACCCAAGGCATGAGAGACAGACAGGTGACCCAAGACAGGAGGGATAGGTGACCCAAAGCAGGAGAGACAGGTGACCCAAGACAGGAGGGATAGGTGACCCAAGGCAGGAGAAACAGACAGGTGACCCAAGACAGGAGAGAGAGACAGGTGACCCAAGACAGGAGGGATAGGTGACCCTAGGCAGGAGAAACAGACAGGTGACCCAAGACAGGAGAGAGAGACAGGTGACCCAAGACAGGAGGGATAGGTGACCCAAGACAGGAGAGACAGGTGACCCAAGGCAGGAGAGACAGGTGACCCAAGACAGGAGAGACAGACAGGTGACCCAAGATAGGAGAGAGAGAGACAGGTGACCCAAGACAGGAGGGATAGGTGACCCAAGGCAGGAGAGACAGGTGACCCAAGGCAGGAGAGACAGACAGGTGACCCAAGACAGGAGAGAGAGACAGGTGACCCAAGACAGGAGAGACAGACAGGTGACCCAAGACAGGAGAGACAGACAGGTGACTCAAGACAGGAGAGACAGGTGACCCAAGGCAGGAGAGACAGGTGACCCAAGGCAGGAGAGACAGACAGGTGACCCAAGACAGGAGAGACAGACAGGTGACCCAAGACAGGAGAGACAGACAGGTGACCCAAGACAGGAGGATAGGTGACCCAAGGCAGGAGAAACAGACAGGTGACGAAGACAGTAGAGACAGGTGTCCCAAGACATGAGAGACAGACAGGTGACCCAAGACAGGAGAGACAGACAGGTGACCCAAGACAGGAGGGATAGGTGACCCAAGACAGGAGAGACAGGTGACCCAAGGCAGGAGAGACAGGTGACCCAAGACAGGAGAGACAGACAGGTGACCCAAGACAGGAGAGACAGACAGGTGACCCAAGACAGTAGAGACAGGTGACCCAAGGCAGGAGAACAGACAGGTGACCCAAGACAGGAGAGAGAGACAGGTGACCAAGCAGAGAGACAGGTGACCCAAGGAAGGAGAGACAGGTAACCCAAGGCAGGAGAGACAGACAGGTGACCCAAGGCAGGAGAGACAGACAGGTGACCCAAGAGAGGAGAGACAGACAGGTGACCCAAGGCAGGAGAGACAGACAGGTGACCCAAGACAGGAGAGACAGACAGGTGACCCAAGGCAGGAGAGACAGACAGGTGACTCAAGACAGTAGAGACAGGTGACCCAAGGAAGGAGAGACAGGTGACCCAAGGCAGGAGAGATAGGTGACCCAAGGCAGGAGAGACAGGTGACCCAAGACAAGAGAGACAGGTGACCCAAGACAGGAGAGACAGACAGGTGACCCAAGACAGGAGAGTCAGACAGGTGACTCAATACAGTAGAGACAGGTGACCCAAGGAAGGAGAGACAGGTGACCCAAGGCAGGAGAGACAGGTGACCCAAGGCAGGAGAGACAGGTGACCCAAGGCAGGAGAGACAGGTGACCCAAGGCAGGAGAGACAGGTGACCCAAGACAGGAGATACAGGTGACCCAAGACAGGAGAGACAGGTGACCCAAGGCAGGAGAGACAGACTGGTGACCCAAGACAGGAGAGACAGACAGGTGACCCAAGGCAGGAGAGACAGACTGGTGACCCAAGACAAAAGAGACAGACAGGTGACCCAAGACAGGAGAGACAGACAGGTGACTCAAGACAGTAGAGACAGGTGACCCAAGACAGGAGAGACAGACAGGTGACCCAAGACAGCAGAGACAGAAAGGTGACTCAAGGCATGAGAGACAGACAGGTGACACAAGACAGGAGAGACAGACAGGTGGCCCAAGACAGGAGAGACAGACAGGTGACCCAAGACAGGAGGGATAGGTGACCCAAGGCAGGAGAAACAGAAAGGTGACTCAAGACAGTAGAGACAGGTGACCCAAGACTGGAGAGACAAGTGACCCAAGACATGAGAAACAGACAGGTGCCAAAAGACAGGAGAGACAGACAGGGGACCCAAGGCATGAGAGACAGATAGGTGACCCAAGGCAGGAGAGACAGGTGACCGAAGGCATGAGAGACAGATAGGTGACCCAAGACACGAGGGACAGGTGACCCAAAGCAGGAGAGACAGGTGACCGAAGGCAGGACAGACAGGTGACCCAAGACAGGAGAGACAGGTGACCCAAGACAGGAGAGAAAGGTGACCCAAGGAAGGACAAACAGGTGACCCAAGACAGGAGAGACAGGTGACCCAAGACAGGAGAGACAGGTGACCCAAGACAGGAGAGACAGACAGGTGACCCAAGGCATGAGAGACAGACAGGTGACCCAAGACAGGAGGGATAGGTGACCCAAAGCAGGAGAGACAGGTGACCCAAGACAGGAGAGACAGACAGGTGACCCAAGGTAGGACAGACAGACAGGTGACCCAAGACAGTAGAGACAGGTGACCCAAGACAGGAGAGACAGGTGACCCAAGACTTATGAGACAGGTGACCCAAGACATGAGAAACAGACAGGTGCCAAAAGACAGGAGAGACAGACAGGGGACCCAAGGCATGAGAGACAGATAGGTGACCCAAGGCAGGAGAGACAGGTGACCCAAGGCATGAGAGACAGATAGGTGACCCAAGACACGAGGGACAGGTGACCCAAAGCAGGAGAGACAGGTGACCGAAGGCAGGACAGACAGGTGACCCAAGACAGGAGAGACAGGTGACCCAAGACAGGAGAGAAAGGTGACCCAAGGAAGGACAAACAGGTGACCCAAGACAGGAGAGACAGGTGACCCAAGACAGGAGAGACAGGTGACCCAAGACAGGAGAGACAGACAGGTGACCCAAGGCATGAGAGACAGACAGGTGACCCAAGACAGGAGGGATAGGTGACCCAAAGCAGGAGAGACAGGTGACCCAAGACAGGAGGGATAGGTGACCCAAGGCAGGAGAAACAGACAGGTGACCCAAGACAGGAGAGAGAGACAGGTGACCCAAGACAGGAGGGATAGGTGACCCTAGGCAGGAGAAACAGACAGGTGACCCAAGACAGGAGAGAGAGACAGGTGACCTAAGACGTGAGAGACAGACAGGTGACCCAAGGCAGGAGAGACAGACAGGTGACCCAAGGCAGGAGAGACAGACAGGTGACCCAAGACAGGAGAGACAGACAGGTGACCCAAGGCAGGAGAGACAGACAGGTGACACAAGACAGGAGAGACAGACAGGTGGCCCAAGACAGGAGAGACAGACAGGTGACCCAAGACAGGAGAGACAGACATGTGACCTAAGACGTGAGAGACAGACAGGTGACCCAAGGCAGGAGAGACAGACAGGTGACCCAAGACAGGAGAGACAGACATGTGACCTAAGACGTGAGACACAGACAGGTGACCCAAGGCATGAGAGACAGACAGGTGACTCAAGACAGTAGAGACAGGTGACCCAAGGAAGGAGAGACAGGTAACCCATGGCAGGAGAGACAGACAGGTGACCCAAGGCAGGAGAGACAGGTGACCGAAGACAGGAGAGACAGACAGGTGACCCAAGACAGGAGAGACAGACAGGTGACCCAAGGCAGGAGAGACAGACAGGTGACCCAAGACAGGAGAGACAGACAGGTGACCCAAGGCAGGAGAGACAGACAGGTGACTCAAGACAGTAGAGACAGGTGACCCAAGGAAGGAGAGACAGGTGACCCAAGGCAGGAGAGATAGGTGACCCAAGGCAGGAGAGACAGGTGACCCAAGACAAGAGAGACAGGTGACCCAAGACAGGAGAGACAGACAGGTGACCCAAGACAGGAGAGTCAGACAGGTGACTCAATACAGTAGAGACAGGTGACCCAAGGAAGGAGAGACAGGTGACCCAAGGCAGGAGAGACAGGTGACCCAAGGCAGGAGAGACAGGTGACCCAAGGCAGGAGAGACAGGTAACCCAAGGCAGGAGAGACAGGTGACCCAAGACAGGAGATACAGGTGACCCAAGACAGGAGAGATAGGTGACCCAAGGCAGGAGAGACAGACTGGTGACCCAAGACAGGAGAGACAGACAGGTGACCCAAGGCAGGAGAGACAGACTGGTGACCCAAGACAAAAGAGACAGACAGGTGACCCAAGACAGGAGAGACAGACAGGTGACTCAAGACAGTAGAGACAGGTGACCCAAGACAGGAGAGACAGACAGGTGACCCAAGACAGCAGAGACAGACAGGTGACTCAAGGCATGAGAGACAGACAGGTGACACAAGACAGGAGAGACAGACAGGTGGCCCAAGACAGGAGAGACAGACAGGTGACCCAAGACAGGAGGGATAGGTGACCCAAGGCAGGAGAAACAGAAAGGTGACTCAAGACAGTAGAGACAGGTGACCCAAGACTGGAGAGACAGGTGACCCAAGACATGAGAAACAGACAGGTGCCAAAAGACAGGAGAGACAGACAGGGGACCCAAGGCATGAGAGACAGATAGGTGACCCAAGGCAGGAGAGACAGGTGACCGAAGGCATGAGAGACAGATAGGTGACCCAAGACACGAGGGACAGGTGACCCAAAGCAGGAGAGACAGGTGACCGAAGGCAGGACAGACAGGTGACCCAAGACAGGAGAGACAGGTGACCCAAGACAGGAGAGAAAGGTGACCCAAGGAAGGACAAACAGGTGACCCAAGACAGGAGAGACAGGTGACCCAAGACAGGAGAGACAGGTGACCCAAGACAGGAGAGACAGACAGGTGACCCAAGGCATGAGAGACAGACAGGTGACCCAAGACAGGAGGGATAGGTGACCCAAAGCAGGAGAGACAGGTGACCCAAGACAGGAGAGACAGACAGGTGACCCAAGGTAGGACAGACAGACAGGTGACCCAAGACAGTAGAGACAGGTGACCCAAGACAGGAGAGACAGGTGACCCAAGACTGGAGAGACAGGTGACCCAAGACATGAGAAACAGACAGGTGCCAAAAGACAGGAGAGACAGACAGGGGACCCAAGGCATGAGAGACAGATAGGTGACCCAAGGCAGGAGAGACAGGTGACCCAAGGCATGAGAGACAGATAGGTGACCCAAGACACGAGGGACAGGTGACCCAAAGCAGGAGAGACAGGTGACCGAAGGCAGGACAGACAGGTGACCCAAGACAGGAGAGACAGGTGACCCAAGACAGGAGAGAAAGGTGACCCAAGGAAGGACAAACAGGTGACCCAAGACAGGAGAGACAGGTGACCCAAGACAGGAGAGACAGGTGACCCAAGACAGGAGAGACAGACAGGTGACCCAAGGCATGAGAGACAGACAGGTGACCCAAGACAGGAGGGATAGGTGACCCAAAGCAGGAGAGACAGGTGACCCAAGACAGGAGGGATAGGTGACCCAAGGCAGGAGAAACAGACAGGTGACCCAAGACAGGAGAGAGAGACAGGTGACCCAAGACAGGAGGGATAGGTGACCCTAGGCAGGAGAAACAGACAGGTGACCCAAGACAGGAGAGAGAGACAGGTGACCCAAGACAGGAGGGATAGGTGACCCAAAGCAGGAGAGACAGGTGACCCAAGGCAGGAGAGACAGGTGACCCAAGACAGGAGAAACAGACAGGTGACCCAAGATAGGAGAGAGAGAGACAGGTGACCCAAGACAGGAGGGATAGGTGACCCAAGGCAGGAGAGACAGGTGACCCAAGGCAGGAGAAACAGACAGGTGACCCAAGACAGGAGAGAGAGACAGGTGACCCAAGACAGGAGGAACAGACAGGTGACCCAAGACAGGAGAGAGAGACAGGTGACCCAAGACAGGAGGGATAGGTGACCCAAGGCAGGAGAGACAGGTGACCCAAGGCAGGAGAGAGAGACAGGTGACCCAAGACAGGAGAAACAGACAGGTGACCCAAGACAGGAGAGAGAGACAGGTGACCCAAGACAGGAGGGATAGGTGACCCAAGGCAGGAGAAACAGAAAGGTGACTGAAGACAGTAGAGACAGGTGACCCAAGACATGAGAAACAGACAGGTGACCCAAGACAGGAGAGAGAGACAGGTGACCCAAGACAGGAGGGATAGGTGACCCAAAGCAGGAGAGACAGGTGACCCAAGGCAGGAGAGACAGGTGACCCAAGACAGGAGAAACAGACAGGTGACCCAAGACAGGAGAGAGAGACAGGTGACCCAAGACAGTAGAGACAGGTGACCCAAGGCAGGAGAAACAGACAGGTGACCCAAGACAGGAGAGAGAGACAGGTGACCCAAGGCATGAGAGAAAGGTGACCTAAGACAGGAGAGACAGGTGACCCAAGGCAGGAGAGAAAGGTGACCCAAGACAGGAGAGACAGGTTACCCAAGACAGATTTGGAAACTCTTTATTGTCAACATAATACCCTACGAGTTTTATATTAATGAGGGAGTGTTAAGCATACCGTAATGCACATTAATGCATTGCGTTATGCATAGCAAGTATGCTCGTTACCCTCCCCTTCCGTGTGGTGGTGTTGGGACGACTACGTGTCAATTTGGAGTGTATGTGAAATATTTTATATAATCATTTGTGAGCAAAGTTGGTAATTGATACCTAAAATTGTGTCCTAAAATGTATGCATGTTGTAACTATTTTTGTAGCTTAATGTAGTAGTTGTTTTATATTAGTGCTATTTAGGATTGGTGTTCACCATTGCACCGGTGTGTTTGGGGTAGTCTCGGCTGGGCATGGGTGTTGACAGGATGTCTATGTAGACACCTTTTCTATTGAGGTTCACTTGGGTTTTATATATTCAGTGCTGCTCTATTTTTCTGTATTGTTTGTATAGTGCAATCAATTATTTACATACTGTGTACATTTTAATTGTTTATTTAGGATGGAAAACCAAGTAGTTTATTTTTGTATGGAGTCATTTCCTACGATGGCTTGCCCAATGCTAAAAACTTCCAAAGTCACATAATCCTGTATATTACTAAGTCTTTTGAAATAATTTATCCATCCTCTAGTGAACCTGCACATTTATTATTGTAAACTTTTGTTTTAAATTTTATTAAAAATTTTAGCGCCGTGTATAATTCCAAACCTTCACCCCTGAACTCTTGTGATAAAGTAAGAGGGTTGTGATTGAACCCATGATGCACAATTTTGTCCTTATTTGTGTTTGTAACTTTTGCATTTAACATTGTTTACCGTGTTCTGAAGTAGCATTAAGTTTAAATTATGAATATTAAGGACTGAGTTGTGCTGAGTTGCCAATATGATTTTTTGTTGTGCCATATGTGCCCTCATTATTTATTCATCTTTAAAGTAATTTAACTTGCTAAGTTATGGCCTAACAATACATACATACATACATACATACATACGTACATGCATACATACACACATATACACACATATATAAGTATATATATATAATATATTATATATATATATATATATATATATATTATATATATATATATATATATATATATATGCAAGTAAATCACTGTAGGTGCGCGTGATCTACAGTAGGTATATGCTGATAACCACAAGGAAAGAAGAAAACACGAAGTTCCCAAGCGCTTTCGTGTAATTCACATCTTCAGGGGTGACTAGTCTGTACAGACTAGTCTGTACTCACCCCTGAAGATGTGAATTACACGAAAGCGCTTGGGAACTTCGTGTTTTCTTCTTTCCTTGTGGTTATCAGCATATATATATAAAATTCATGTAGAACCACAATGGAAACGTGGATAAGATACATCTTGATAAAATCACACAGGGAAAAGGGAAACAATGGCGAGAACCTTTGCGTTCGTCTTTATTCAAGACATCTGAAAGTAGTGAACTTTTCGTTCATATAAGGAACAGTAATATAACACTGGTCAACAAAGTTTTTGTTGCATTGCTATAAACACATGATTCTACCTAATTTGGGTGTGCTGATCTCATATCTGAAGTTAGTTTCTTTCTGTAAGCTCTAGTTTTTTTGCAATCAAGGTATTTTGAAATTTCAAAATTTCGTCTTCGTCTTATTGACCTCGTCGTCTATCTTGAAAAATATGTCATTAAACTGTCATTAAATTAGCTGGGTAATAAACAATAAAATATTACATATTCTAAATTTATTCAACAACACAATTTGAAACATGTTCCATCTAAAACAAAGGTTGAAATTTGTATAAAACTCATTGTTAGGTAAGAAATTTGTTACTATGAGGAGACAAAGCCCAATCACATTTTAGCCAGGTAGGAATTTGCGCTTGAAGCTCTTGCGTTTGTGAAATGTCTCAGGGCACTCTCGTTTAATGCTCCAGCAGTAGTCTGCCATCATATGTTTGTCCCATCTCCCTTGGTAGCGGTCTTCCATGGTCTTGAGATCCTGATGAAACCGCTCGCCTTGCTCGTCACTTACTGCCCCTAGGTTCTCAGGGAATCTATCAAGATGACTATATAGGAAATGGAGTTTGACACTCATATTGCATCCAAGGTCATGAAAGGCTGACAACATGGTTGCTACAAGGGTTTCATAGTTGTCAGCCTTTTTATTACCAAGAAAGTTTTCCATTACCGCCACAAATGAAAGCCATGCACCCCTTTCCTTGTCGTCCATCTTTCTGACAAAGTCTTGATCACGTACAAGTGCACGAATTTGTGGTCCATCAAACACACCTGCCTTTATCTTCTCAAATGACAAAGCAGGGTGAGCAGAGACTATGTGTTGGAAGCATTCACCATCAGTATTTAATGCTCTGACAAACTGTTTCATCAGGCCCAGCTTGATATGGAGAGGAGGAAATATGATCTTTTCTCGACTGACGATTGGATCATTGACAATGTTTGGCATACCAGCTTCCAGAGTCTCACGTAAGGGCCACTCCTTCAGGTTCCAATGCCTGACTCTAGCTCGGCTGTCCCACATGCAAAGAAAGCAGGGATACTTTGTAAATCCTCTTTGTTGGCCAAGAAGGAAGTTCACCATTTTGAGGTCAACACAAATTGTCCAGTTGTGCTCATGGTATTTTAGCAGGTGAATCACAGTTTTAATGTCATTATACTCCTCTCGTAAGCACACAGAATGACCCACTGGAACAGCTGCATAGACATTACCATTATGTAGTAGCACACACTTCAGGCTACGCTTACAACTATCTAGAAATAATCGCCAGTCATTTGGACTATACAATGGAATCCCTAATTCCTGGAGAAGACCCGGGATATTATGACAGTAAACAAACTTATTCTCCTCTGTAAAGAATGGCACAAAATCCTGTTCCCGCTTTCTGAAGTCTGAAACTTTTGTGGTCTGGTTCAGTAGAGCCTTTTCTTGCAACCTAGAAGCTAGAACTTCTGCTGCATTTTTGGAGAGACCCAAATCACGCACAAGGTCATTCAGCTCTGGCTGACTAAACTTCTGAGGGGTTGATGACTCTGGTGTACCATCAGAAGAATCGTCGGAATCTGCAAGTATTTCTTGAGTTTCATGTTCACTCTCTTGGTCTTTGTCGCTTCCCTCCTCTTCAGCTGGAGACAACCCATTAAAAACTGGAACTGGTAGCTCATCAGAGTGCAAAGTAGGTCGAATTGCTGAAGGGATACTAGGATACGATATTTTATGTCTGTTTTTCTTGCCAACACCCTTCGTATTGATCAGACAAAAATAGCAGTCAGTTGTGTGGTCCTTCGGTTCTCGCCAGGTCATGGGAATTCCGAACGGTAAGCCCTTACGTTTTCCTTTTGTCCAGTCACGCAGCATTTCTTCGCAGTTATGACACACAGCATGTGGAGCCCATTTTTTGTCTTGGTCGCCAAGAGTAAGTCCGAAGTACGCTTTATAGCCGCGCCTCACAAACGATGTTATATTGCGCCTCTGACGAATAAGCGTGAAGTATCCACAAATATAACAGAAGGCATCAGGTTTGTTCACACATTGATTTCTCTTTGTAGCCATGACCAAATCTGAAAGAAAAAACAGACAAAATTATATCTCCCTATTGATACCATAATCGTGTAATTAATTAATTTGACTGCAAACGGCTAGAATGTAAAACCTCAAATTACATGAAAACTGGAGCATGCAGAACAAAACTGGTTTCAAATATGAAATCAGCAGATCAAAAATGGTAAGAAACAGTAAAGAAATCTCATGCAACTGGGAATTATAAAAAATTTGTTGTCCTGTGTAATCATCCTATAGATTGGGAAAACAGTTTAGAAGTGTATATATCATCATATGTCACAGAAAGACTTCTAGTTGAAGCAAGTTTGAATAGAGAAATTAATTCTTTAAACTTTAATCATGGTCAGTACAAAACTGATATATTACACAAATATATTTGTCAGTGGCTCAAGGTTAAAAATGCTTTGAAAGCATTTGAGGCAGATGTAGGATAGATGATTAATGGGTCTCATATTTTTTACCTGACATGACATAACTAGTTATATCGCTCGTGCTTATAAGCTCTCCCTATGCTTGCTGTGGTGGTCAGTGTGGATGTCATGTTTTTTGACCTGACCTCATGTTTTGTAAGGTCACCCTGTGTACATAAGCCTTTCTCAGTCTTTGTAATTCAGTTGCCTTTGAAGATGTCTTGAATAAAGACGAAAGCTAAGGTGCTCCATTGTATCCCTTTCTTCTGTGTGATTTTATCAAGATTTATCTTATCCACGTTTCCATTGTGGATCTACATGAATTATATTTATATATATATATATATATATATATATATATATATATATATATATATATATATATATATATATATATTATATATATATATATATATATATATATATATATATATATATATATATATTATATATATATATATATTATATATATATATATATATATATATATATATATATATATATATATATATATATATATATATATATATTAGGGTGTGTCAAACGGAGGCGAATTTTTTTTTTTTTGAGTTTGAAAAATCGGCCCATGGTATTAATGATGTAGTTCTATGTGCAGAATCATGTGATATCTTCAGATTTGAAAAGTTTTCATTTTTTGCTCGGTAAATTTTAACTTGAAATCTTATGAAAATTCAGTATTCCCACCCTTTTACCAACACCACTAAATAGCTTATTTAAAGTAAAGTAAATGTATCAGGTTAATTTATTAGGATGAAAATGATCCAGAATAGTGAAACGAATGATCTTGACACATTTATTAAATTTAATATTCCTTTAGAAAACAAAATCATCAAATACAAAAACCGGTTTTACTACTACGACCCGGTGTTGCTGCACACCATAGAGAACATGTCTTTCTTGCTTCTGTTTCTACTCATCACCTCCCTGCTGACCACCTGAGCTCGGATGTAGCCTTCCCTCCTCTCCTGGCTGTACACGTGACTGCTGGCCTCGCTCACTTGCTGTACACAACGCTCTATACTCTGGGTGTGCGAGGGCCAGGCAGGGACATGCATGGGGTTGTCCAGGAAAGCTCTGACTTGAACATTGGTGAGGCTGTAGGTAAGAGGGGTCTCACTGCCAGCCTGGATGTTCTCCAGATCTATGAGATCAGTGAGGGTCTTGGCACCTAGATTGACTTCAGGAGTCTTCCTGACCCTGAAGGAATCGTCACCAACTGATTCGTCATGCCCAGATCCTCTCATAAGTCTCATATCCAAGATCTTTTTGACTGCCACTCTTCTCTCCTCCTCATCCTTACTGCAGAGCATTGTCTGCAGAACTGCCTCGGGATGAGCATACCAGGAAGATCTCCTCACAGTCTGCTCCACAATCTGAACAACCTTCCTTGGCTGAATCCTCAGGAGCTCAAGCTGGAAGAGAACATGCCTCGGACCTTCGGAGAACGATGACTTGACCTTGGTGTTGAACCAATTTGGCAAGTAGACACTCAGGATGAATTGGACAATAAGTCTCAGGTTGTGAAGCTGGTTCCCTTTCAGTTTATGATGAGCGACCCAAATTCTGCAGAACCTGAGAGCCGTTGTGAGCCACCTAGAATGTGAGATTGGACCTATCTGCAGGTAAGCAAGTCTATCAGGCATGACCCCAGTTTTGATGGCACTGCAAATCATGTAACCATAGTACTGGTCAGTACTCAGGTCGTCAATGACAGTATGTGCAAGCTCAACGAGTGGAGGGCCAACTGTGATTTTTTCAAAGCTCGGATATATTTCTAACTCAGTGGCAGAGTCCAGCATCTTGCCAAGAGGACCAGACCATCTGTTGTTTGAAAGAGTCTTGCCATCCAACTCCTGGATCA
Source organism: Homarus gammarus (assembly GCA_958450375.1). Classification (NCBI taxonomy): domain Eukaryota; kingdom Metazoa; phylum Arthropoda; class Malacostraca; order Decapoda; family Nephropidae; genus Homarus; species Homarus gammarus. The sequence continues at coordinate 457,849 of CAUDMG010002591.1, forward strand.
GATGTCTGAGTGGCAACTCGTTGGTGTGGAGGTCACAAACAATCCAGACCAGCTTCCTCCCAATCTTCCGCTCTATCCACTGTATGACCCCCTCTTGCCACCCTGTGTTCGTGTTGGTGCTGTCCCCTCCAATGGCCTGCAGGGTCTGGTCTACGTTCCTCTCTCTGAGCCAGTTCACAGTGTTATCTGCCACTATCTCAGCTGGTTTCCTGATGTCATCTTTCTCTGGAGTGAAATGCCACAAATACTTCCCTCCTGGTTCACTGCAGCAGGAGTAGTGTTCCTCCTTCACCATGGCATGGAACAACTTGTCAGAATCTCCAACTTTCATGAACACTTTAGTGTCATCCCTTCTCCCATCAAAGAACAAACAATTGATTCCATTTTCTCTTATCCCCTTATCAAACTCCTCTTTTAGGTTACTGACAAGTTTCTCCTGAGCTCTCCTTACTTTGTTATGATCTATCACCAGGTGAACATCATGAGGTGTTATCAAACCACCGTCAACCCAGGCAGCTGTTGCTATCTCTGCAGTTTCTCTGAGACCAGTGTGGTGTCGCATGCTGGCCAGAGCTATGCTCGGGATATCTTTCCTATTTCGAATGTTATGCCTGGAAGGCTTGGGATCATTATTTTCTGGGTTAGGGACAAAGTCACCATTCTCCTGGTCAGCACTCGGATCAGCCATGGGGAAGTCATTAAACTCTGAATCAGCTTGACTCCAATCATCGGCCTTTTTTACCTCACCCTGGGCCTTCTCAAGTCTCTTTTCCTCGGCAACTCTTCTCTTCTGTCTCTCTGTGGCAGCCTCCTGTCTCTTGGACCCCGGAATATCTTGGCTAGAAATCATGAGAGCCTCTATACTGCCAGTCTTCTCTCTATGTGCTTTGACAAATGCCAGTTCGATCACAGGAATCTTCAGTTCACGCTTGCAAATACAGGAGATGTGGGCCTCGGATTTACAGTCACGATCGCATCCAAACTCAGGACAGAGAACAATTGGGCACTTGCAAGTAATTATGTCAAATAACTGGTCCAGTTGCTTGGCAAAGCTGTCTTTAACTGCAAGTTTTCCTCTCCCAAGAGAGATATCTCTTGCCTTTTCCCAACTGGCTAGCAGTCTCTCACTAATCTTCTTCTGACTTGTTATGACTGGAGGCTTGAACTGAGCGTTAGCCAGAGTGTATTGTGCCAAGACAGCTTTGGTCATATCACTGGCAATGTCTTTGTTTGTGTAAGTTCTTTGGTTCTTTTCACTGATTTGCCTGATTAAAACACCGTATCTCAAAGCATCTCTCAATGTAGGCAACTCCGACTTCAGGAGCTCTCTCCCAGACCCAAGATAGTGACTGAGATGGCTGGATTTTTGGTTCCTCGTCCTGACACAAGCAGCCATCGCAAATATTATCAACTTATAAATGCATCAGAATCTGAAACAGAAAAAAATATTGTTAGTTGGGTTGTTAAAGAATGAAGTCAGAAAGCAATGTTCACTATTTAATTGTAATGCACTAATGCAGCTGTAAGTTAGATTTTCGATAAATTTCACGCTAAAATTTACCTAGCAAAAGGTTGCAAAATATTGAAACTGAAATTATTTTCTGTTTATATACACTAAAATCTACCAAAAAAGTGATGGGCCATTAGTTTTAGCTGATCTTCCCTCCTATGACACACCCTAATATATATATATATATATATATATATATATATATATATTATGTATATATATATATATATAATCAACGACCTCACCAGCAAGGAATCGAACCCTCGACCTACTGGGTGTGACTAGGGAACGCTTACCGGCTAGGCCACAAGGAGACTAAAAGCAGTTCTAGACTCTTTTATATTTCACACAAAGCCTGTTCAACGAGCTGATGGCGCCGTGAACCTCATTGGGAAACTGCCCGGGCAGTTTCCCATTGAGGTTCACGGCGCCATCAGCTCGTTGAACAGGCTTTGTGTGAAATATAACAGAGTCTAGAACTGCTTTTAGTCTCCTTGTGGCCTAGCCGGTAAGCGTTCCCTAGTCACACCCAGTAGGTCAAGGGTTCGATTCCTTGCTGATGAGGTCGTTGATTATATGTTCAAAGTCCGCTTGTTATATGGACTAAAAATGAAGTATATATATATATATACATACATACATACATACTTTTTGCACTGTCACTATGTTGAAATGCCCTGTAGTTTGAGCTTCTCCCCACCTAGTTACTATATATCATATTTGTATCACTTGTGTTACTTGTATATTATTTGTAAATCAAGAGACCCATTCCTCAATTATGTAACTGTATATTTTCAGCCTTCCGGCTGCCATGCTCTTTCAATAAACCGTTAATTATTATTATTATTATTATTATTATTATTATTATTATTATTATTATTATTATTACATACATACATACATACATACATACATATACTGAAACACTTATTATACACCAGGGAGTGGGTGTATGATGCAGCATGACACACGGTTGGCGAAGTATTTTAATGAACAAGTTTAGCATCTCTCCTCCACCTCACTCACAAAGTTGTCACTCAACTATTTTGATGAAATTAAAGTTAAATTGAAGTTTATAACTGAGGGAGTCCTCGAGGCTCTGCCAGGCCAAGCATCTGTAAGTATGGCGGCTGTGACCTGCAGCTTTTTCGGTCTTTATCGCCCTTAGGAGGGCTCCACCGCCCTCTGGAGGCTTACATTGGCCTCAGGGGGGGGGGGGGGGGGGGGGCTCCACCGCTCCCGGGAGCCCTCCTCCATCCTCTGGAATCCTCCACCACCCTTTGGTAGCCTTCACCACCCTTTCAAGTCCTCCACCTCCTTCCGGAGGTCTCCACCTCCCTCTGGAGGCTTCCACTACTCCTTGGAATCCTCCACCACCGTCATGTTTGTGTATGAAGTGTTCACGTTGAATTAATGTATATTTATGACGTTTTCGTTGAATGGGGTCAACACATGCGGGGAAGGAAGAGGAAGAGGAAGACAATCCTTACAGGGAATGTTAATTAGTTGGAAGTGTCCCTTAAACTATTGACTAACTTTACACAATTTTAGTTCTCGTGTGGTCTCTATGGCTTCTGTTCTGTCAATGATCATCCCGGGCTGGGTCGGGAATGATCTGGGAAACTCTGCTTACAAGAACTACAAGGTCTGTGGGTTGTTCGTCATTATGACCTATCTTAACAAGGTATACAGTAAGTCTACATCTAACAGACTAAATTATTGAGTGAAGTTCGGCCTGGGTCATTGCTTATCACCGCCTCACCTTCTCAAACAAGACTGAAAATCATAAACATATCCATGGCGCGTCGACTTCTGTTTTACATTAATAATAACTGCGAGGTCGTAGGCGAGGAAATAAGAAACCTTAACAATATGTTATTACAAATTTTAATATGGGAGCGTGGGTTTAGGACCGTTGCCACTACTATACTGAAAAATTTAGACTGAAAAATAACGGAAAGTAATACAATTTCATAGGAAGGATTGAGAGGCAAGGAACGGCAGCGTGGTTTTGTATCAATTACAGTCAACGTAGCATAGCTGGGCAGGGAGGTGAGGTCTCATATATTTAACAAACACCGAGTTATATGCTACTTTTTTAGAATAAATGAAAACCTCACATTTCAATCAGGGGAAAATTCACAATGTTCAAAACATTATCACCTGCAGCACACACGGGATATAATACTTACATTTATCACCTACAAGTTACCTCAGAATAAAACCTAATAGAGACACTGTCAACTTATATTGCCTTATCATTGCTTACCTCGGCTGGTAGATATTCTGATTCGCATGGGCACCACCCTCATGGGGCATACAGAGTCAATATACTGTAGCCTAGGAGAAGAAGATCTCGAAGAAGAAGATCTAGGAGAAGAAGATCGAGGAGAAGAAGATCTAGGAGAAGATCGAGAAGAAGATCAAGAAGAAGGGGAAGATCGAGAAGAAAAAACATCAACCAGAATAAAGACAAAATCAAAACAAATCAAGCAAGTATTGTCTCTGCAGAAAACACAACAAATATACAGTAAGTAACAAAATAATTACTGAAATAACATAAACAATAAAGACAAAGAAAACATAAAATAAAAACTATGACGTTAGAATTTGAAATATAAGAGAAAATAAAGAATGAGAAATATATCAATGTGAGAATTTGTAGTAACTGAAATGTATTTATGAAAAGTTTCATATGTTGCAGTTTATTATTTTGAAGACCAGTGCAAGGACCAGTGTGAAGACCAGTGTGAAGAACAGTGTGAAGACCAATGTGAAGAACAGTGTGAAGATTATTGTGGGGATCAGTGTGAAGATTATTCTGAAGACCAGCGTGAAAACCAGTGTGAATATGAGCGGGAAGAATTATTGTGAAGACCAGTGTGAAGACCAGAGTGAAGATCATTGTGAAGACACTGTGAAGACCAGTGTGAAGACCAGAGTGAAGATCACTGTAAAGACCAATGTGAAGACCAGTGTGAAGATTATTGTGAAGACCAGTGTGTAGATTGCTGTGAAGACCAGTGTGAAGACTATTGTGAAGACCTGTGTGAAGACCAGTGTGAAGATTATTGTGAAGACCAGTGTGAAGATTGCTGTGAAGAACAGTGTGAAGACCAGTTTGAATATTATTGTGAAAGCCAGTGTGAAGATTATTGTGAAGACCTGTGTGAAGACCAGTGTGAAGACCAGTTTGAATATTATTGTGAAGACCAGTGTGAAGATTGGTGTGAGGACCAGTGTGAAGACCAGTGTGAAAACCAGAGTGAAGACCTGTGTGAAGATGGTGTGAAGATTATTGAGGAGACTGTTGTGAAGACCATTGTGATGATTGTTGTGAAGACCAGTGTGTAGACCAGTGTGAAGATTATTGTGAAGCCAAGTATGAAGATTACTGTGAAGACCAGTGTGAAGATTACTGTGAAGACCAGTGTGAAGATTTTTGTGAAGACCAGTGTGTAGATTATTGTGAAGCCAAGTGTGAAGATTATTGTAAAGACCAGTGTGTAGACCAGTATGAAGATTATTGTGAAGCCAAGTATGAAGATTACTGTGAAGACCAGTGTGAAGATTACTGTGAAGACCAATGTGATGACCAGTATGAAAATTATTATAAAGACCAGTGTGGAGATTAGTGTGAAGCCAAGTGTGAAGATTATTGTTAAAAGCAGTGTGTAGACCAGTGTGAAAATTATAGTGACGCTTATTGTGAAGCCAAGTGTGAAGACTATTGTGAAGATGAGTGTGAAGATTATTGTGAAGACCAGTATGAAGATTATTGTAAAGCCAAGTGTAAAGATTATTCTTAAGACCAGTGTGTAGACTAGTGTGAAGATTATTACTGAGCCAAGTGTAAAGATTGGTGTGAAAATCATTGTGAAGACCAATGTGAAGCTTATTGTGAAAACCAGTGTGAAGATTATTGTGAAGACCAGTGTAAAGATTATTGAAAAGACCAGTGTGAAGACCACTGTCAAGATTAGTGCGAAAACTAATGTCAGGAGTATTGCTAAGAGCAGTGTGAAGATTATTGTGAAGCCAAGTGTAATGACCGGTGTGAAGACCAGAGTGAAGACCAGTATGAAGACCAGTATGAATATTATTAGTGTGATGAACAGTGTTAAAATCAGTGTGAAGATTATTCTGAAAACCAGTGTGAAGATTATTTGGAAGCCCAGCGTGAAGACCAGTGTGAAGATTATTGTGAAGATTATTGTGAACCTAAGTGTGAAGATTATTGTGAAGACCAGTGTGAAGACCAGTGTTAAGACCTGCGTGAAGATTGGTGTTAATATTATTTTGAAGATTGGTGTGAAGACCAGAGTGAAGGTCCAGTGTGAAGACCAGTGTGATGACCATGTGAAGATTATTGTGAAGACCAGTATGAAGAACAGTGTGAAGATTTTTGTGAATATGAGTGTGAAGACCAGAGTGAAGACCAGTGTGAAGACCAGTGTAGAGATTATTGCTAAGACTAGTATGTAGACCAGTGTGAAAATTATTGTGAAAACCAGGTGTTAAGACCAGTGTGAAGATTTTTAAAGACTAGTATGTAGACCAGTGTGAAGATTTTTAAAGACTAGTATGTAGACCAGTGTGAAGATTATTGTGAAAATTATTGTGAAGCCAAGTGTGAAGATTATTGTGACCAGTGTGACGATTATTATTATGACCAGTGTGAAGACCAGTGTGAGGACCTGTGTGAAGATTATTGTGAAGACCAGTATGAAGATTTTTGTGAAGATAAGTGTGAAGACCAGAGTGAAGACTAGTGTGAAGATTATTGTGAAGATCAGTGTGATGATTGATGTGAAGACCTGTGCAAAGACCAGTGTGGAGATCAGTGTGAAGACCAGAGTAAAGGCCAGTGTGAAGACCAGTGTGAAAATTATTGCTAAGACCTGTGTGAAGGTTATGTTTAGACCAGTGTGAAGAACATTGTGAATACCATGAAGTCCAGTGTGAAGATTGGTGTGAAGATTATTTTGAAGACTAGTGTGAAGACCAGTATATAGGTTATCGCTAAGACCAGTGTGAAGATTATTTTGAAGACTAGTGTGAAGACCAGTAAAAAGGTTATCGCTAAGACCAGTGTGAAGATTATTTTTAAGACCAGTGTGAAGAATACTGTGAAGACCAGAGTGAAGATCAGTGTAAAGTTTATTGTGAAGACCAGTGAGAAGACCAGAGTGAAGACCAGAGTGAAGACCAGAGTGAAGTTTTGTGCGAAGAATATTGTGAAGACCAGTGTGAAATTTATCGTTAAGACTAGTGTAAAGGTTATTGTGAAAACCAGTGTGAAAACCAGTGTGAAGACCAGTGTGAAAACCAGCATGAAGATTATTGTGAAGACCAGTGTGAAGATCAGTGTGAAAACCAGCATGAAGATTATTGTGAAGACCAGTGTGAGGTTTGGTGTGAAGACCAGTGTGAAGACCAGTGTGAAGACTAGTATGAAGACCAGTGTGAAAAGTGGTGTGACGCTCAGCTTGAAGACCAGAGTGAAGACCAGTGTTAGGATTATTGTGAAGATCAGTGTGAAGATTGATGTGAAGATCAGTGTGAAGACCTGAGTGAAGACCAGTGTAAAGACCAGTGTGAAAATTAGTGTGAAGACCATTGTGAAGACCTATGTGAAGATTGCTGTGAGGATTATTGTGAAGACCACTGTGAAGATTGATGTGAAGATCAGTGTGAAGACCAGTGTGAAGATTAGTGTGAAGACCACTGTGAAGAATGATGTGAAGATCAGCGTGAAGTCCAGTGTGAAGATCAGTGTGAAGATCAGAGTGAAGACCAGTGTTAAGACCAGTGTGAAGATCAGAGTGAAGACCAGTGTGAAGATTAGTGTGATCATTAATGTGACGACCAGTGTGAATACCAGTGTGATGATTAGGTTTAAGATTAGAGTGAACATTAAGTGAAGACTAGTATGAAGATTAGTACGTTAGTGAGTGTGACGATCAGTGTGGAACTTAGTGTTGAGACCTTTGTGAAGATGAATGTGAACCTTAGTGTGAAAACCAATGTGAAAGTCAGTGTGATGATTAGTTTGAAGATTAGTGTGAAAATTAGTGTGAAGACCAAATTAAAGACCAGTGTGAAGACTAGTGTGAAGATGGAGTATAGTGTGAAGATTGTTGTGAAAATTATTGAAATGATTAGTGTGAACACCAGTGTGAAAATTAGTGTGAAGACCAATGTAAAGACCAGTCTGAAAATGAGGTTGAAAATTGGTATGAAGGCCAGTGTGAAGATTATTGTGAATGCCACCGTCAAGATTATTGTGAAGATTAGTGTGAAGATAAGTGTGAATGTTAGTGTGAAGATTAATGTGAAACCCGGTGTAAAGATTAGTGCAAAGTGTGAAGATTAGTGTGATGACCATGTGAAGATTAATGTGAAGACCAGTGTGAAGATAAATGTAAAAGCTAGTGTGGAGACTAGTATGAAGACCAGTGTGAAGACCAGTGTGAAGGCCAGTCTGAAAATTATTGTGAAGGCCAGTGTGAAGACCGGTGTGAAGATTAGTGTCAAGTCCAGTGTGAAGATTAGTGTCAAGTCCAGTGTGAAGATTAGTGTCAAGGATAGAGTAAAGATTAGTGTTAAGGCCAGTGTGAAGATTAGTGTTAAGGCCAGTGTGAAGATTAGTGTTAAGGCCAGTGTGAAGATTAGTAACACTTGTATGCAACTCCTACCTTAAGCATCCAGAAACACTCTTTAGTATACCTGACAAACGCACCTATCACGTAGTTTAGTCTAGGCCGCCGTGGTATACCTCACACACACACACACACACCTGTCATCCAATACAATCATGACCCCAGCTGGTGCAATCTGACCAGGCCGGACGCTTCCAAGATGACGGCAGCTTGGGGAGGAGGAGGAGGGAGACAGCTGGAAGGTAACGACCATGAAATATTGGAGGGGTCATCAGCCGGAGGTCATCAAGGGAAGCTGGTAGTGGGGGTGGTTGTGGTTCTTTGCATATAATGAGAGCGTGTGCCGGCTGACCTTTCCATTGGATATCATTCAATTTAAGATGCACAGTAATGCTAGCCATCTGTCCCAGGTGGTGAGGGTGGAGCCATCTTTCCCAGGTGGTGAGGGTAGAGCAATCTGTCCCAGGTGTTGAGGGTGGAGTCATCTGTTATATGGGGTGAGGGTGAGCAATCTGTCTTAGGGGCTGAGGGTGGAGCCATCTGTCCCAGGTGATGAGGGCGGAGCCATCTCTCCCAGGTGGTGAGGGTGGAGCCATCTTTCCCAGGTGGTGAGGGTGGAGCCATCTACCCCAGGTGGTGAGGGTGGAGCCATCTGTCTTATTGGGGGAGGGTGGAGCCATCTGTCTAATTGGGGGAGGGTGGAGCCATCTGTCTTATTGGGGGAGGGTAGAGCCATCTGTCTTATTGGGGGAGGGTGGAGCCATCTGTCTTATTGGGGGAGGGTGGAGCCATCTGTCTTATTGGGGGAGGGTGGAGCAATCTGTCTTATTGGGGGAGGGTAGAGCCATCTGTCTTATTGGGGGAGGGTGGAGCCATCTGTCTTATTGGGGGAGGGTGGAGCCATCTGTCTTATTGGGGGAGGGTGGAGCCATCTGTCTTATTGGGGGAGGGTGGAGCCATCTGTCTTATTGGGGGAGGGTAGAGCCATCTGTCTTATTGGGGGAGGGTGGAGCCATCTGTCTTATTGGGGGAGGGTGGAGCCATCTGTCTTATTGGGGGAGGGTGGAGCCATCTGTCTTATTGGGGGAGGGTGGAGCCATCTGTCTTATTGGGTGAGGGTGGAGCCATCTGTCTTATTGGGGGAGGGTGGAGCCATCTGTCTTATTGGGGGAGGGTGGAGCCATCTGTCTTATTGGGGGAGGGTGGAGCCATCTGTCTTATTGGGGGAGGGTAGAGCCATCTGTCTTATTGGGGGAGGGTGGAGCCATCTGTCTTATTGGGGGAGGGTGGAGCCATCTGTCTTATTGGGGGAGGGTAGAGCCATCTGCCTTATTGGGGGAGGGTGGAGCCATCTGTCTTAGTGGGTGAAGGTGGAGCCATCTGTCCCAGGTGATGAGGGTGGAGCCATCTGTCCCAAGTGGCGAGGGTGAGGCCATCTGTCTTAGGGGATGAGGGTTGAGCCATCTGTCTTAGAGGGTGAGGGTGGAGCCATCTGTCCCAGATGGTGAAGGTGGAGCTATTTGTCCCAGGTAGCGAGGGTGGAGCCATCTGTCTTATGCAGTGGGGGTGGAGCCATCTGCCTTAGGGGATGCGGGTTGAACCATCTATCATAGGGGGTGAAGGTGGAGCCATCTGTCCCAGGTGGTGAGGATAGAACCATCTGTCTTAGGGGGTGAGGATGGAACCATCTGTTTTATGGGGTGAGGATGGAACCATCTGTCCCAGGTGGTGAGTGTGGAGCCATCTGTTCCAGGTGGTGAGGGCAGAGCCATCTGTCCCAGGTGGTGAGGGTGGTGCCATCTGTCCCAGGTGGTGAGGGTGAAGCCATCTGTCCCAGGTGGTGAGGGTGGAGCCTTATGTCCCACGTGGTGAGGGTGGAGCCATCTGTCCCAGGTGGTGAGGGTGGTGCCATCTGTCCCAGGTGGTGAGGGTGAAGCCATCTGTCCCAGGTGGTGAGGGTGGAGCCATCTGTCCCAGGTGGTGAGGGTAGAGCCATCTGTCCCAGGTGGTGAGGGTGGAGCCATATGTCCCACGTGGTGAGGGTGGAGCCATCTGTCCCAGGTGGTGAGGGTGAAGCCATCTGTCCCAGGTGGTGAGGGTGGAGCCATATGTCCCACGTGGTGAGGGTGGAGCCATCTGTCCCAGGTGGTAGGGGTGTTAGGGATGCAGCAGGATTTGTGAGGGACACAGCAGGTGTGTGACGGACGCAGCAATTATGTGAGGGACGCAGCAGGTGTGTGAGGGACGCAGCAATTATGTGAGAGACGCAGCAGGTGTGTGAGGGACGCAGCAATTATGTGAGGGACGCAGCAGGTGTGTGAGGGACGCAGCAATTATGTGAGGAACGCAGCAGGTGTGTGAGGGACGCAGCAATTATGTGAGGGACGCAGCAGGTGTGTGAGGGACGCAGCAATTATGTGAGGGACGCAGCAGGTGTGTGAGGGACGCAGCAGGTGTGTGAGGGACGCCTTAAATGAAACATAACAAATTTGACCAAATATCAGCAAATTAACAGCAGTTGATCAATAAAAACAAAATGTTGTCACTATTTCGCCAAAACCTCACTCATGTTTAAAGGCTTAATTGATGAGAGAGAGAGAGAGAGAGAGAGAGAGAGAGAGAGAGAGAGAGAGAGAGAGAGAGAGAGAGAGAGAGCTGTCTCTTAAGGTGTAATTAACGATAATCCCTAATTGACGTAATAAACATATACAAACATAATCCACTGAGCCAGTGAGTCAGTGTAGCCATAAGCCGCAGTAAGTTGCTCTACGGTACAATGAGACAGGACAGCGTTTGCAAGCAGCAGCTAATTAAAGTTAGAACCCAACAATAATGGTAACGACTTCCCCAAACTCTGAACGCCTCTTTTAAAACCTCAAGAATCAGTCTCTGCCTGGATAAAAGAGACGCCGCAGTGTGTCGCAGGAAACTCTCTCTAATTGTGTGTTTTCACCTCATTAATTGTGGCACCTGGTGGCACCTGTTGGCACTTATACAACTTGTGGGCCAACAACATGCTCCCACGTAACCATCAGTCAGGCCAATAAACTCGCATCTTTTCCTCAGCCAACCAAAGAACATGTTTGGATATTTCTACTGTACGTGTTGTATTGACACTTTACTCGCACCAGAGGGTCAAGACCTATTTGGCGCTGCTGCTGCTGTGGTGGCAGCTGCAAGGGCCAATTGCTGGCCCATACCCCCCCCCCCCCCTTCCCCTCCATTTACCCTGCTCCCACCGAGAAGTCAATAAAATCCTGCGAGTGTTCACGCCAGTGAAGTCAGCACCAGACAGTGGCATCCATGAGTCGTGACCAAGTTGACCGTCGCACCACTGTCCACACCCAGAAATAAGCGCCTCTGACAGGTGGTATAGTGTTAATCAGTTCACTCTGGGAACAACCGTAGGCCGACCATGAGATATCACCTCACCACTTAGAAGATAGTGAGGTACTGTGATACCACACCACACCACGCTACCCGGTGTCTCGTATTGTAACACCACACTACACGGTGTCTCCATGACCACGCAAGGTCCTTCATAACAACACCTATGGACGAGTTACTGCACCACATGGACAACGAAACCTCACACAGTATGGCAAGAGACCAACTCCTATTGGTGCCTTCCCTTCTGGACGATTCCCAATTAGACGAACATCGGTTTTTTTGTGATTTTTACCATCTTAGTTAAATGATTAAGTTAGATTAGGTTAGGTTAGGTTAGCTTAAGTTAAGCTACGTCGCATAAAACAGACGATGTTACTTTTTCTTTTAGAAATGAAAGCTTTTGTTAACCAACCCACCCATCCCATATCTTTGTAAATAATAAGTCATTTCTGTCCATTGTATAATTTCAGCCTTTTGGCTGTTGAAGATTTTTAATAAACAGCTAATTATTATTATCATAATAATTTGTCACACACACACACACACACACACACACACACACACTAGTATTAATAGTACTACTATTACTTTGCTGTCACTCGAAATCGAGTTTGACGATCATCCAGCTATGATACAATGGTATGAGTTATTAGGGATGTCACCTTCATTGGTGAATTTTGAGGTGACTAAAGAGGCCGATATGGGACCGGCAGAGGCGTTCACATGAATTGCACATGTGGAGGGCCACATCTAGTGTGGTGGCAGCGTCTTTCCGGCATTGGCGCTTGTCTGCTCGGTTTGCAGTCGGGCTAACTCGAAAGTATTGACACCTTCTCGTGTGGTGCTCCTCCAAGTGTTACGATGTGCAGCAATCGTCTCCCAGGTGAGGGCGTCGATTTGGCACTTTTTCAGTTTGTCTTAAGACTATCTTGATACCTTTTCAGTTGCCCTCCACGTTACGTTTACTATTCCTTAGGTGACTGAAAGTACTTGCTTTGGCAGTCTACTGTCGTCCATGCTGGTAACATGGCCAGTTCAGCGTAGTTGCTCAGGGATAATGGTAGCCTCGATGCTCATATAGTTGGTGTTAGCGAGAATACTGGCATTTCTTCTCTTGTCTTACCAGCGAACTCCGAGGATGGAATGTAAACTACATTGGTGAAAATTTTCAAGTGCCTTCAGGTGCCTCCTATATGTGACCCATGTCTCGCTGCCATATAGCAGAGTGGGGAGGACCACTGCTCGATATATGTGCAACTTTGTAGATCATTTCAGCTCCCTACAGCTGAAGACACGGGTACAGAGTCTGCCAAAGGCTCCAGATGCACATCTGACCCGATGTTGAATATCTTCATCGATTTCAGCGGTGGTGGACAGGTGGGAGCCGAGATACTGAAAGTGGGTAATATTAGAGAGGGTAGTACCATTGAGCTGAATGGATGGTGGAGGTGTGGCTGAACCAGGGGCAGGCTGATAAAGAATCTGAGTCTTACGTACATGCGCCTAAAGGTAGAAGTGTGCATAAGCATCTGCGTAGGTGTTCAGGATCTCTTGTAGGTCACGCTCAGTGTGAGCGACAAGGGTGAGGTCGTCAGCATACTGAAGTTCAGTAATGGAAACTACGGACACCTTTGTTCCTGCCTAGAGTCGTCTTATGTTGAAAAGATATTTCTTCCGGTACTAGATGTCCACCCCGCCGGCTAAATTGGCACTGGCACGAGTAAGGAAGGCAGCCAAGAAAATAGAAAAGAGAGTTGGTGCCAGTACACATCCTTGTTTTACCCCCGTCGAAGGCCTTGGTTACGTCGATGAAGGCCATGTACAAGTCACAACATTGTTCTCTGCACCTTTCCTATATCTGGCGGGCAACAAATATCATGTTAGTGGTGCCATTTTTTTTTTACGGGGAATAGCCCACACGACCACAGGTCAACGACCCACAACGGGGCCGAGGGGGCGAGAAAAAAAGATTAAAAATAAATTAAAAATAGAAAAGAAAAAGATTATATTAATCTACACCACGAAGATGCCGGAAAATCACCTTTTTGAAGTGAGACAAATTGTATGAGTTTTGAAACACAGAAGAAGGCATAGCATTCCGCAGTTAAGCTGTGTGAGGAAAAAAGGATGCACTATAACGGGTTATTCTAGTCACTAGTGTGACCGACATCCACAGAGAAACGGTGGGCACCGCGGGCAAGACATGTGTTACGAGCCCACGGCCTTGCCGGCGGTACACAGGATGCCAAATCCACAGAACATTGCCCGTTAAAACACTTGTAAAAGAGAGAGAGAGAGTGAAACAACATTACGACGAAGAGAAAGGGAAGAAAGATTATCAACTAAAGGAGGAGAGTTAATAATACGAAATGCCTTTGATTCCACCCTGTCTAACAGTTGGACAGAAGAAGAACCACCCCAGATATGAGAGCAGTACTCCAAGTTAGGACGAATGAATCTCTTGTAAACTTGAAGCAACTGCTCAGGAGTGAAGTAGCTACGGCATCTGTACAGCATTCTCAGATTTCGGGAGGCAGCTTTAGCCTTGTTGAGGATGTGTGGCTTCCATGACATATTAGAGGAAATGGTGAGGCCTAGCACATCTATTTTAGAATTTGGCAGAATGAGATTGTGGGAGGAAGTTTTCCACCTCAGGAAGAAGTCTGTTTAGGAGGACTCGGGCGATAATTTTGCATATTGCAGACAGCAGCAATATCCCACGGTAGTTGTCACAGTTTAACCGGTAGCCCTTGTTCATATAAATATTGACGGTGGAGGCATCTTTAAAAGCTTGGGGAAGTTCCTCCTTTTCCCATATATACTCCAGGAGAAAGTGGAGGTGGCTGGTAAGCAGAGGTCCTCCTGCTTTATACACCTCGGCTGGGATTCCATCACGCCTTGAGGCTTTGTTATTTTTCACCTATTTAATGGCAGTAGCTACCTCATCCAGGGATGGAGGATAGATGAAGTGGATCAGCTTCAGATGTTGAGAGACCTCCTGGGTAGTCAAGACATCCACATTGGTGTTTTGATTGAGCAGCTAATGGTAGTGCTGTCTCCAGTGCTGAAGGATGTCTTCTTCGTTTAATTAGAGTTACCATCGGATGAGCGGAGGGGGGCTGCGACATGAGTGATTGTGCATAAAATGGTTTAGTGGAATTTAAAAATTTGCATGTCTTTTGATGATCTGCAAGTTTTTGCATTTCACATGCTTTATTTTTAAACCAGTCGTTCTTTAGATTTCGTAGTTCGCACTGGCCAGCTGCTTTATTCTTGGGGAAGGTATATGCTTTGGCTTGAGACTAAGGGCTGTTCTGCCAGTCAGTTAAAGCAGCACGTTTATCATTAACGTGTACATTGATTTTAGGGTCATTTTCATCAAACCAGTCCTGGTGTATTCTTTCGATCTGGCCGAGGGTCTCTCTGCAGGTTTTTGTCATGACAGTTTCGAAAACATCCCATTCGTCACTGGGATTTGGGATGTTTGTTGTCGGGTTGTTTTTCTGCCCCTGTTCGGGCTGCTCTCCGAAGGCATGTGCTACCGCTGGATCCTCCAAAAGCTTTGTGTTACAACCTCTTCTAAGGGCTTGTTGCCTTCGCCTGTTTGGGGGCGACTTGAAGTGAGAGCTTCGCTCTGAAGAGCCGATGATCAGTGTCGCAGTGGTCTCTGCCAGGTATGGCACTGATGAGGACATCTCGGCGATCTCTTTCTATGACAATAGTGTAGTCAATCAGATACCAGTGTTTGGATCGTGGATGTAGCTATGAACCCTTGAATTTGTCGGCTTGCCTGCGGAGGAGTAGGCCGTTGGGATTGCACTTGTCTAGTCCATTTCTCCTTATGGTACCCTACCAAATGTCAGCATCTCTGCCAACTCTGGCATTGAAGTCACTTAGGAGCATAACCTAATCTTCTCTTGAGATAAAGGGTAGCACTCTGTCAAGGTTGGCATAAAAGGCCTCCTTGATGTCATCCTCTGCATCCAGTGTTGGAGCGTATGCACTGATGAAAAAGGCATTATGTGAGTGATTCAGTGGGACTCAGAGCGTCATGAGGCGTTCCCTGACCCCAAGAGGCATTTCAGTTAGCCCATGTGGGATGGATTGGCGAATGGCAAAGCCAACTCCATAAATGCGGTTTCTCTCCACAACAGAAGAATGCATACTGTATAGCCTGACCTGCATTTTGTAAGTCGACCCTTGCCTGGGAGCCAGGACTCACGACGCTCATTTGTGCTAGTATCCAGAAGGGCCCTGACATTCCTTGCAGCGGCTATATGAGGTTGTATAGTTTGTTTTTGCTTTAACTGTAATTATGATTGTGTTTTCAACTGCATAAGGATGACCTTATTAGGCGCGGTTGCCCAGTGAGGTTAGTTCTTTAGACAGGCTATGTTTAGGGCACCTTTTCTAGCCCCCTCCTCAATGAGGGTGAGCAGAGTGGGACCTCGAGTGGGATGCTCATTCTCATAGACATTACTGGATTGCACTGCTGCCTAGATCCCAATACATAAACGACCATCTTATCGATGTCCCCTATGCGCAGAGTTGTGACTAGAAACTCCCAGCAGTCATCTCTACCTGTCCCCGTCTCCACTCGTCCGTCGTCATAGAACTTTTAGGGGTATAGGGGTTTTGATGAGGAGGAGAAATATGATGAGCTAGATCAGTGGTTCTCAACCTTGTTTGCCCCATGCACCCCTTTCACCATATGTCAGAATGTCATTCCCCCCTCCTTTCCAAGATTGTCTGCCTCAAAAAGTGCATTCCAAATAATATGCATATAACACTGAAAATCCTTTATTTTTTCCATATTAGTATCAGTTTCCCCCCCCCCCCCCTGAAAACCTGAGGGGGGGGGGAAATTCCCCCCTGGTTGAGAACCCCTGAGCTAGATGATGGCTGCGTGTGAGTTGATTTGTGTGGTGAGGCAAGAAATCCGGCTCCAACCTCACATCTTGGCTCTCCCTTTTCCTGATCCAGTGGTGTAAGAGTTGCAACGACTGGGGAGAGGGAGAGTTGCAATGGACTGCCGATAGCCCAGTTTGTTGGGTTTTGCCTTAGTAGCCTGTCCATCATGCATTGGCTTCATCCACCAGTGTAGTTGTTGGGTTCGCATGTTGGTCATCTCTTCTGCCTACATCGTCGTTGGGGTCTTGTTGGAGCTCTGTAAGCATATCTGCGAGATGCGGGGTTTCACCATAGATTTTTTGTTTGGGGTTTACTCCCTTAACCTTTGTTACGACCGTATCGTATTTTTCTATTTTTTTTTTTATATGTAACATGCTTCCATGTTGCTCTATATTATTCCTATAATGATGTGTTATATTTACTATTACATATTCTAGTCACCTTACCCTGTGCTGTTAAGGTTTTAACTGTTATTATTTGTTCAAGCCCATCTTATTTCTTCATTTAATATTGTAACAAGCATTCTTTGTTCTCTAACGACCATCTGCATCATTAAACGACCCACCGGCGGGTCGCACAGGCGGAAAAATGTCATATATATAGTAGTCCACCAACTGACTGAAGGCAGTTCAGTCCTCTTGTCATACAGGTCACATCCTTTGAGTGACTCCCATCACCTGTTACTTATACTTAATTTATTTGTGTTGTTCCTGTCGCCACCAATGTGGTATATCTATGAGAGTACCTATTTATGTCTCCATGTCCATCAGTATTTGCTTAGTTACATTTAAGTAATTCAGTGTTGTTTCACGTTAGTTAATTTCAGTGTTAGTTTTTATATGTTTATGCAGTGTTAACGTAATCCAATGCTTTATTTTTTTATTTTGATGTTTCAATGTTTAGTATCATTTGTGTCTTAAAAGTTTCGATGGTGAATCAGTTTGTTGTGACAGCCTACGAGGCTCTTTATTGTGTTAATATTTAATTAATTAAATTCTTAAAGGTTTACTTTATTTGTTTTTATTCCCTTTTAATTTACTTCACTTTTTTTGTTTGGTTACGCCTAGAACCTGGGTATTTAAGTAAATTAAGAGACGGCGTAACACCTTATACCTACCAAGGTTAATCTGCAAGACAGTTCCCAGTGAACGAACGACTACCTTATCTATGCCGCTCATGTGCAGAGTTTTGACTAGAGACTCTTGGCAGTCATCTCTGCCTGTCCCCGTCGCCATAGGAATTTTGGGAGTTTAGGGGTTCATATTATGATGGATAGTATGATGAGCTGAATGATGGCTGCCCATGAGTTGATTTACATGGAGAGGCAGGAGAGCAGGCTGCAACCACACATCTTAGCTCTCCCTTTTCCTGATCCAGTGGTGCAGGTAGCAACAACTGGGGAGAGGGAGAATTGCAATGGACTCCTGATAGCCCAGTTTGTTGTGATTTTCATTTGGGGTTTACTCCCATAGCCTTATAACTATTACGATTAATATGAAAGGTAGCAGGCCAGTGGTTAGTAGGTGCCAGGGCGTGTCCACATGCAGGTGGGCGTATGCCCTATACCTTTGATGCTCAATGCTGCTCCTAGATCGAATGCTGGTCTAGCCTTGGACTGCAAAGCACCCAGCTACCGAACGTTATCCCTATGAGGCATAGCAGGAGTCTTGATGGTGAAGAGGCTGTGTACTGGCAAGGGAAGACTTATGCAAAGCTGGTTTCCTTTTCACCACCAGGGCTTGCCATCGGCGGTAGCTGAAAGCGATTGGAAGTAAGAAGTTCCTGCACCTTAACACTAGCATAATGCTGCCCCACTATATGCATTACACTACCTTGTGTGTGCGTGCACACACAAACACACACACACACACACAACTGAGTATCAAGACCAATACAGAGATCCGCAGTTAAAGTTCTTTCTGGTTGTTTGATAGAGTTTTTCTTTGGCATCTAGACAAATAAAAAACAAAATATAAAAATACGTTATTTAACGGAATCTTTTTTGTTCCAGTCGACGAAATGTGAAGAAATTGGATAAAAAATTGAACTGAAAAATATAAAATATCACTGTGTGTATATTTTTCATATGAACGATATTAAATTTGTTGTTTTTGTTTTTAAAGATTAACAAGAAGTAAACAATAATGTCTACCATTGTCTTCATGTCGTAACAGTCGAAGGTCTACTGTCATGGAAGTACTGTAAGTCCCGCGTGCATTTAATGGTGAAAGTGTCATTACATGTAGTAATATTGTGCATCATTCATATAAGGATTATAACTCTATATGTTAACCATTTTTCCATGTTATTTAACCGCGCTAAAATTATCCTAATTCAGATTAATTCCAAAGTAAGCAGTTGTGGGCCGTGTAGGATATTGTTGTTCTGGAACCTAATTGGGCTGCTCTTTCAATATCTAATATACTATAGGAATAGCCGTGAATCTGTCTGTCTGTCTGTCTGTCTGTTTGTCTGTCAGTGTGTCTGTTCTGGGCAGCCGAAACGGCACAATCGTTTTTCATCAAACTTGGTGGAAAAATCGCAAAAAAGTCGTAGAGTGGAACAAACCTGGTCCCATGTCGATGGTTTCTATCGGAAGGCATTACTTAACCATTTTATTTACGCTGGAAAACGATGCAAGTCTACGGACTTGGAGCACCTTCATTCGTTGTACGCTGTCAGCCCACGATTGCAGTTATCATACGGCTCCCTCCTCCTCCCCCCACTTTTTCTCTTAGCCTACTTTTTTAATGTTGTTTGGATTAGTAAAGGAATAAGAGGAGTAAATAGAAGAATAAAGAAGGGGAAAAAGAAAATAGTCTGGATGTGCAGTTTCAATATTACTAGACCATTTTCGGACCTTACAGCTACAGTGTGTACAGTAGGGGGCAGGGAAAAAACACTTTTATTTGAGTTGCAGGCTGCACTTTTCAGGCATCGTTTGTATGGCTGTAACAAACACCTGTGCAAAATTTCATGCCATTTCATGCATACTTACCCTGCCGCATCGCGAACGACTTTTTGTCAACTTTTAGTGTATACCAAAAATTAGGTGTCATTTAATGTTTTCCAGGATAATGATAAATTTTACATGGGTGACATCGATTTAATTCACATGTTATTTTACAGGTACACCGTATAGAAAATCATTACAAGTTCATATTGAAATTCTTTTTTGTGCGGAACCTTGGCATCATTTTCCTAGACAATAATCTTTGCCTAATATATCCATCTCTCGATTCGTATCCCGTCACTTCAGTGCAAGCTTCAGTCATCACTTTTATGCCTCTCTCGACCGCCTGAGTGCTGTTTGGCCACTTGGGCACCACTAATGGTATCTCAAGAATGTCATTAACCTGTAGATTTGACAGAGAAGCAATGTAAGGAGGCTCAGTCTTGAGTTCATTCCTCCAGTTAATCATGGAATGATAGTTTTTTGCTTGCCACTTTAGTTTCGGAGTCACCACCTTTCTCACGTTGACTACAGGAGGCACATCCTCATTCCCATCTCCATCTTTACCCTCCTCATCAGTATAGTTTAACAAATTCTCGTCAACAGCAGCATCAGAATCTTCCTCCTCCTCTTCAGATCTGCCAGTGCATTCTTCCTTTTGCTGATTCTCCTCTCTAATTTTTCTTATCATTGAGACAGCTTTTTCTCTAACAGTCATGTCCTCATCTGCACACATACCAAGAAGAAGTTGATCTGTGTTGGCGAAGTATGCATTTCTCTGGACAGCCTTCTTCACTATCGTCTCCTCCTCACTATTCAGGTGTTTCATATATAGCAGGGACTGGAATACGTTCCTTGAGCCGTGTGTTACGTAAGGGTGTATCTTGATGTAAAACCACATTGGAACACTGAACTTTATTATTGTAATGACAATTCTTTTCAACTCATGGCTGGGTCTTGATGTTGCTACATACAGCCTGAGGATTCTACTCCATATGGTGTTCCACCTTGACACACAGGGAGGACCTGGCTCAATAGCAGCCAAGTCATCTTCAACAACACCTGTGATAACTCCTTTACAAATCCTATACAGGTATTTTCTGATCCCAGGACAGATCTTTCTCCACTTCATCATTAAACACAGGGAAATCAGGGAAACTGACTGGCTGGAAGGCGACAACTGGAAGCTCAGACAAAGACTCCTTAATCTGCTTTCCAATGGGACCACGCCAATGCTCAGGACCACTTGGTTTACCATCATAGTGATAAAAAACTGCGCGGAAAGGCAGCTCATTTCCGTGAAGCTGACATATGAAATAATGGAGCGGGTGACCAAGTAACATTTCAAGATGATGAATGACTCCATTTTCTGATCCTACATTTACATTGGTTCCATCACAACCAACACACACAATGGGCTGCTGGGTTAGATTTTTCTCCACCAGAAACTCGTGAATAGTTTTGGCAATCTGCTTTCCGTGTCCAGTCTTGGGAGTCACATGTGTGAGATATTCATTGCCAGGCTCAACCATGATGACATAATGATCTTTCACCATCATCCTCGAACTCCATTTCTCGGTCTTCTCATTCTTTATCATCACACGAGTGGCGGTCTTCTTACCATCAAAATAGAGTGACGTCAAATTATCTAAACTAGCCATCTCAATTTCTTGCCTCTTAAATCGGTATTTTTGTCTCGCATCCCGCAGCTTATGTGGTCCAATAACCTGACTCTTGTCATCCTTTGTGATAATGCCATAGTCAGTTAAGGTGGCAGTAGCAATGGCAGCTACTTACCCAGGTCTCCCCTACATTACAGTACAGTAACACAACATTGAGAAATGAAATAAGAAAAGGCTGATAATCAATATAGACATAGCACCATACTCATCTGCAACAAGACAACTTAAATGAAATAAGAGATATGAAAAAAAAGTTGATAAACACTGAACAGAACATTGCACCGCCACAGCGGCTGTTTAGCTAGTACTGTAGGTAAATTAAAAAATTTCAGTAGAAAATGCGGCAGACTAAACCTCGACATATCAGCTTCAAATTTGGCATGGAGTCTTAGATATGTATAAGGAACAATGCCTAGAGAGTGCAGCTTTGAGCAAAATTTCAATGCCCCCTAGTGTACAGTATACTTATTCCTGTGGCTGACTGTACATGGAAAAGGAGAAGAGATAAAAAGATAATAACAAGAATGCATGGAGAAGATAGAAAGGGAGAAAAAAAGGAGAAGAAGAGAGACTGAAGCAGTATTTTCCTTAAGAAGCGAGCTAGGAAAGGAGATGGGAGAGATGGATAGTGAGAGGTGGAGGTATGAATGGAGGGATGAAAGGACAGAATAAGAATGGTATAGAAGGATAGTGGAGAAGGAGACAAAGGAAGGCCAGCCATAAGTAAAACAAAAATCAGAACAAGTATTTGCATGATAACATGTAGAAATTAGTCGGTTAAATGTAGGTAAGAAGAATAAGACTAATGCGATAAAACGTAAAGAAGATAGAGACACTTATTATAACAACCACGACCATGATTATAACAACCACGACCATGATTATAACAGCCACGACCATGATTACTAACAACCACGAGCATGATTATAACGATCACGCCCATGATTATAACAACCACGACCATGATTACTAACAACCTCGACCATGATTATAACAACCACGACCATGATTATAACAACCACGACCATGATTACTAACAACCTCGACCATGATTATAACGATCACGCCCATGATTATAACAACCTCGAGTCTGATTATAACAACCACGACCATGATTAAAACAACCACGACCATGATTATAACAACCACGAGTCTGATTATAACAATCACGACCATAATTATAACGCCCACGAGTCTGATTATAACAACCACGACCATGATTATAACAACCACGACTATGATAATAACAACCACGACCATCTATCTAATATACTATAGGAATAACCGTGTGTCTGTGTGTGTGTCTGTTCTGGGCAGCCGAAACGGCACATACGTTTTTCATCAAACTTGGTGGAAAAATCGCAAAAATTCGGAGAATGAAACAAACCTGGTCCCATGTCGATGGTTTCCTTAAGAAGGCATTAATTAACCATTTTATTTACGCTGGAAAACTATGTCGCTGTACGCTGTCAGCCGGACGGCGGTTGTGCTCTAGCCAACCACGAGCGTTCGAACTTTCACACCTCGGTAAACTGTACCACCGGACTCGCCACCTGGCACGAAGGGCCCTTTATCACTTGTAATATAACTAGTGGAATCGCCGCCCCCCGGGCGGCTCTTTCGCTGGGCCACGGTAGGACGCCACCCTCCGGGAGGCTCCACATTGTCTCACTGTAGTGCATTAAAGTTGACCACATATTTCGTTTTGCCATTAGCAGCAAGTATGTGCAGATTTTTGCCAGTTCCCACTCTGGAGCATCCAACATAGAAATGTCCATGAGAGAAGCAAGGAAACACCAGGTTTAGGCCAACCATCTTTAGGGACTGTCCCTGGCTTTTGTAGATGGTCATGGCAAAGCTCACTTTAACCGGGAACTGAAGTCGCTTGAACTCAAATGGCAGGTCAGTGATGATGAGAGGTATCATTGGTACAAAAACGTCCTCTCCTTTAACTTTTCCTGTCAGTATTGTAGCTTCCAGTACATGTGGCATCATGTTCTTCACCACTAGTCTTGTGCCATTGCAGAGGATTGGTGGTTCAAAATTTTTTAAGAGCATTATAGGAGTTCCAATCTTGAGAGTGAGATGGTGAGGAGGCATTCCCGCGGGCTCCAACAAATTAAGGAATTCTGCAGGGTACTGGACTGCTTGGTCCTGGTCCATTACTGTATCAACAGATTTGAATGAGGTCTCACTGCCTGGAAGCTGTCTGAGTAGGTCATGTTGATTTCAGCCACTGTTTCATTCTTTGGTGCCAGAATTGCGCGTTCACGCAGTCACTTGTGATCCTTGTAGTGGTGGATAATGTTTGGGTAGACCATGTTAGTGAATTTAGTTAAGGACTTTACAACATTTCCACATCCTTGAGGAATGATTATTTGTCCTTCTGAATCAACAGGGAAAGTTCCATTCCCAATCTGTAGTAGAAGGTTAGCAAACCGTCCAGCATCCTGATCTCCCTGTAGATGTACTCTCATGTTTGTGGATAGGATGAGTGTTTGAACACTTCTCCAAAGGTATGATGCCTTGAGGCCCGCATTCAGTTCATCAGCTGGAGTGCTTCGAGGAATGACAGGTAGGGTCTGGCGAAAGTCTCCAGCAATGACCATTGTAATGCCACCCATGAGCTGGTCATTTTCTTGTATGCCTTGCAAGGTCCTGTCCAATGCTTCAAACGCTAACTTGTGAGACATAGTGTATTCATCCCAGACTATGAGGCTGCATTTTTCTAGGAGTTTTGCCTTTGCCAATCCTTTTTTTGATGTTGCACACTGGATTCTCATTGTAAGCGAGGTTGAGAGGCGGTTTAAAAGTTGAGTGTGCTGTTCAGTCCCCAAAACTTCTTCTTCCATCAATAGTTCATTAACTGTGTATGTAAGTTCCACTACAACGGTACAGCACAGTATATTTTTTTAGCATTACACTGTTATCATTTTATTGTCTAATCATCACTACATATAACACCACTCATCATCACTGCATATAACATCATCCATCATCACTACATATAACACCATCCATCATCACTATATATAACACCATCCATCATCACTACAAATCGGTAAAGCAGTTTCCGAGATTCTCGTGGGGACACACACCCA
Source organism: Homarus gammarus (assembly GCA_958450375.1). NCBI lineage: Eukaryota > Metazoa > Arthropoda > Malacostraca > Decapoda > Nephropidae > Homarus > Homarus gammarus. Next base: position 482,058 of record CAUDMG010002591.1, read on the forward strand.
AACAAAAAAGCACATAGACAAACTTCTTTGTTTTATATTTTTACGACCTTGTCGTATTTTTTTATAACATGCTTCCATGTTGTTCCATATTATTCCTGTAATGATGTGTTATATTTACTATTATATAATCTTGTCACCTTACCCTCTACTGTTCAGGTTTTAACTGTTATTATTTGTTCAAGCCCATCTTATTTCTTCATTTAGTATTGTAACAAGCATTCTTTGTTTCTCTAACGACCATCTGCATCGTTAAACGACCCATGTTTCACCTGCCTGTGGCATTGGCTGGAGCAGACCCTTTTCTGTAGATAGTACTCCACCAGCAGACAGAGTTCAGTCCAGTCCTCTTGTCATTCATTTCACGTTCTTTTGAGTGACACCCTTTACCTGTTACTTATACATTATTTTATTTCTTTGTTGTTCCTGTCGCCACCAATGTGGTATATCTATGTGAGTACCTATTCATGTCTCTTATGTGTCCATCAGTGCTTGCTTAGTTACATTTAAGTAATTCAGTGTTGTTTTACGGTAGTTAATTTCAGTGTTAGTTTTATATGTTTATGCAGTGTTAACTTAATCCAATGCTTTATTTTTATTCTTTTGATGTTTCAATGTTTTAGTATCATTTGTGTCTTAAAGGTTTCGACGGTGAATCAATTTGCCGTGACAGCCTACGAGGCTCTTTATTGTGTTAGTATTTTATTTAATTAAATTCTTAAAGGTTTAGTTTATTTATTTTTATTCCCTTTTGATTTACTTCACTTTTCTTTTTGTTTGGTTACGCCTAGAACCTGGATATTAAAGTAAATTAAGAGACGGCGTAACAATATATATATATATATATATATATATATATATATATATATATATATATATATATATACATATATATATATATATATATATATATATATATATATATATATAGATTGAAACACACCTAAAATATACTGTTTTTAAGAGAACTTTATGATACTTAAATGAAGTTAATGCTCAGGACAGAATCATCACAGAAACAACAAATCCTTGGGAGCCACGAAAAACTTAAATCTTCTTACATGGAAACACTCAATTAAGTGAGCGTCAGTCACAGCAGGAACACAGGTCTAAGAACTCCGAGATGAGTCTGTCGTCTTCGTTAGGTGTTTGCCTTATGTAACGCGATCACGATCAGATAGTAATGTTAAAGAAATTCTAGGAAGGTGCACGTTAGTTTTCTTTATATCTAAGATAATTTTTCAACTGCACTGGAGAGTTCCTGCCTACAATGGACAAAGGCAAATACAGCAAAAAAAAAAAAGTGGGCTATTTGAGCAGCCTGATATTCTGTCGTTTCGAAGTCTAGCCTCTTCTCTCTTGCAAGTTACGAAGGTAATCCTACGTCAACCATAGTGTTCACATTGGAACAAAAAGTGAAAATCGTGACTTTGGTGTGAGACAAAATCCTACGTGCAGGTATGCCGATTCCACGCTGATCTAGTTCAACTATTGCCTCCAAACCAGCTCAGACTTGCCTGGTTCATGCAGGACAGTGCCCCACCGCAAGCTACATGTGAAACCATCGACTTGCTCCACCACCTGATTGAAAATTGTGTCATCAGCCTGCGCACAGCACATGAGTGGGCGCCCCACAGCCTGGATTTTAATCCAGTGGATTTTTTCTTTTAGGGTGTTGCCAAAGATCAAGTTTACGCCAACAAACCTCGAACCCTGGCTGTCCTGAAGCAGGAGGTAGAGGGTTACCGTCAGGCTACCACTCTAGCCACTTGCAGACGAGTTGTGGAGAATTTCGGAGTCAGGGTCCAAACCTGCTTGAACAGAGGCAGAGCACACATTGAAAATGTAAATTACAAGCAGTATAATAAGTGATTTAAAAAATGGCATGGTGTATGCTTTCCATCAATGTATCACTGAACTTACTACCTTTGTAATTTTTCTACAATAAAACGTCCATATAGTCCACATTTTTTAAACGCCCTGAATATGAATGCTTTAGACGCACTTCCTAGAGAGAAACAATGATGAGGACGACGATCAAGATAAGAGTCTCTTGCCTTTTGGTGAATGACACACCGAAGGTCACAAAGAATGCTTAACATGGATACAGCTGTACAGTTTTAAATGGCGTGGCTGTTGTCCAAGAACTGGGGAAACACCATTGGTAAACACGTGTTCTGACTTTACAAAACACTAAGCCTTTTGCCGGAGTCTTAACCACTAGGCATAAACCTATGAGGAGATCCCTATTATATTTGATCTCTATGATTTGATCATGTCACTCAAAGATACAATTAGAAAAAGACGCATTGGTTCTCAAAAATGTGTTTGGTACAGTGTGTATGAATGTGAAGTACTCCATTAACTAAGGTGCAACTGAAAAGGTTTTTCCTACACAAAGGACCAACTGACGTCATACCTCGCTAGAAAAGTGAATGAGGAATATTCACACCATCCAAACCTGTTATTGTGGCTTATTAGCAGTCTGTGTTGTCAGACAGAATTATTGTGAAACTCCGCGTGAGAGCAGGCAGACACCAAGATCCTGCTACAGGCAGACACCACGGTCCTGCAACGGGCAGACACCAAGATCCTGCTACAGGCAGACACCAAGATCCTGCTACAGGCAGACACCAAGGTCCTGCAACGGGCAGACACCAAGGTCCTGCTACAGGCAGACACCAAGATCCTGCTACAGGCAGACACCAAGGTCCTGCAACGGGCAGACACCACGGTCCTGCAACGGGCAGACACCAAGATCCTGCTACAGGCAGACACCAAGGTCCTGCAACGGGCAGACACCACGGTCCTGCAACGGGCAGACACCAAGATCCTGCTACAGGCAGACACCAAGGTCCTGCAACGGGCAGGCACCAAGATCCTGCTACAGGCAGACACCAAGGTCCTGCAACGGGCAGACACCACGGTCCTGCAACGGGCAGACACCAAGATCCTGCTACAGGCAGACACCAAGGTCCTGCAACGGGCAGACACCACGGTCCTGCAACTGGCAGACACCAAGGTCCTGCTACAGGCAGACACCAAGGTCCTGCAACGGGCAGACACCACGGTCCTGCAACGGGCAGACACCAAGATCCTGCTACAGGCAGACACCAAGGTCCTGCAACGGGCAGACACCACGGTCCTGCAACGGGCAGACACCAAGGTCCTGCTACAGGCAGACACCAAGATCCTGCTACAGACAGACACCAAGGTCCTGCTACAGGCAGACACCAAGATCCTGCTACAGGCAGACACCAAGATCCTGCTACAGACAGACACCAAGGTCCTGCTACAGGCAGACACCAAGATCCTGCTACAGACAGACACCAAGGTCCTGCTACAGGCAGACACCAAGATCCTGCTACAGGCAGACACCAAGGTCCTGCTACAGGCAGACACCAAGGTCCTGCTACAGACAGACACCAAGGTCCTGCTACAGGCAGACACCAAGATCCTGCTACAGACAGACACCAAGGTCCTGCTACAGGCAGACACCAAGATCCTGCTACAGGCAGACACCAAGGTCCTGCTACAGGCAGACACCAAGATCCTGCTACAGACAGACACCAAGGTCCTGCTACAGGCAGACACCAAGATCCTGCTACAGGCAGACACCAAGGTCCTGCAACGGGCAGACACCATGGTCCTGCAACGGGCAGACACCACGGTCCTGCAACGGGCAGACACCAAGGTCCTGCTACAGGCAGACACCAAGATCCTGCTACAGACAGACACCAAGGTCCTGCTACAGGCAGACACCAAGATCCTGCTACAGGCAGACACCAAGATCCTGCTACAGGCAGTGGATGCAGTATTGAAACGAGCAATAATATACATACAATCACCTGAAAACTTGTTCTGGTGTTGTCTCAGGCGAATCCTTAAACCAATATAGGAGATTCTTGCTCTTGCCCTACCGGGCTTCTATTCCTTATAGACAAATAAGCTGGTGAAAATCAGTTGATCGGCTGGAAGATGTTTCATACTGCCTCTGCTAGCAAAGAGAGCATTTATTAACCTTGGAGAAGCTGCCATGCCAACTAGTGAACTGACAGAAAATGTTGAACAATTTGTGCGTCAGCCGCACGTGCCAGGACCTGCCACAAGAGGCGTTGCTGAGTTACGGTGAAGGGTATTCTGCAAGAGACAGTCTGGGGGTGAAAAAGCTTCCTCCAACAAGAATCTCTCTAAACCAAATGGTTGTGAGAGCACATTATCAAGCAATGATTTTAGAGTTAGATATTATGGTGTGGCTGAAGTACCCCCCCCCCCCACCCCCCTCTCCCATCCACAGCATTATGAATTGGCCATCATTCTTGTGTCAACATTAGAATTTCCTGGATCACAAACCACCGTCGAACGTGTCCGATGCCAGTGTAGCAAATGTCAAAGTGAAAATAGGTGTTCATGCAGGCAGCATAAGTTACATTGTACAGAAATAAGAATTATATGTACATGGAATTACTGAGTTTATATTTTATATCAAACGTCAGTGTGTAATATGTAACACTTTATACTAGTAAACATGGCCACCGAAAGGAATTTATTTAATTTTGTATTTTTTTTTTTTTGCTTTTACTTACATATTTTTTGTTATCTGGGAATCTCACTTCATCTAAAATTTGTATATTGAAATTTTTTACATTCAAAGCACACATGACTCCATAAAAGACCTGAGACTGTAAATTTGAGTGGATGGATGACTCATTGATCCATCCACCACTACCACCACCACCTTCACCACCCTCAGCACCACTACCACCACTACCGCCACCACCACCACCACCATCATCACCCTCAGCACCACTACCACCACTACCGCCACCATCACCAACCTCAGCACCACTACCACCACCATCTTCATCATCACCACCACCACTACTACCACCACCTTCACCACCCTCACCACCTCTACCACCACTACCGTCACCACCACCACCATCACCACCCTCGGCACCACCACCACCACCACCACCACCACCACCACCACCACTACTACCACCACCACCACCACCACCACCATGAACAAACAAGCCGGTACATCTCACACTTCACTCGGAGGTAAATCAGGAACTTGTATGTTCACACGAGAGAGACTAACTCATGTAGGTGGAGGGAGAGGGGGAGGAGGGTAGAGGGAGAGGGTGGAAGGAGAGAGGGATAAGGGGTGGAGGGGGAGGGGGAAGAAGTGCTGAGGGAGGAAGAGGGGTGGAGGAAGGGGGACATAGGGAGGGTGGAGGAGGAACAGTTTGGAGGAGAATGAAGAGTTCGGGGAAGTGATGGTGGGAGGTGAGGTAAGGAATGCCTGTGTGAGGGGGGAAAGGAGGGAGGGAGGGAGGGAGGTTGTACTTTATGGCCACGCATGTCAGGGTGTATATAAATTCGGCAGTAATTTCAGACGCTGGGCACGGCACACCATAAAAAGCAACATTATACACACGCCTTGGCCTCCCCCAACTCATTGCTTGTCGCAGCCAGAAACAATATGGGTTGATATATCTCACAACGAAGCAAAGCTCTCTTGCTCCCTCAACCAGCTATACTGACCTGGGGAGGAGGGGAGGGGGAGTTTAATCAGGTTTATACAGCGATGATGATAATGGTGGTGGTGGTGATGATGAAAAATAACAAAGCTACAGAGCCTGGAGGAATCCCAGCCGAGGTGAATAAGGCAGGAGGGCCTCTGCTTACCAGCCGTCTCCACTCCCTCCTGGAGAATATATGGGATCTCACTACTGTCCGTAGCTGGCAAGATCACCCAAGTCCTCCAAAACAGACTTCTTCCTAAGCCGGAAAACTTCCTACCATAATCTCAATTTGGTTTTATACCATCACATAACATCACTGACATGATCTTTGCTGCCCGCCACATACAAGAAACGCGCAGAGAACAGCGTAGTGACTTGTACAATCGCGGAAATGTGTCCCTACACCCTTTGTGGTAACCCGTGTCTCCAAACGGCACCGTCGCAGTAATATTATCACTATTTATGAATGAATGGATATTGGTTATGTAACAACGGACGTGATTTTTTTGATAGGTTTGCTATAGGTCATATAGGGTGGCCGTTTGGAGACAAGGGTTACGACAGTGGGCGTAGGAACACATTTCCATAACTACACGTGGCCTCCATCGACCTTACTAAGACCTTCGACTCGGTCAACAGGGATACTCTCCAGCGGACCTTCAGTCGTTTTGGCTGCTCACTCGTACCAGTGCCACTTTAGCCGGTGGGGTGGACATCCAATACCGGATGAAAGGACTTTTCAACTTAAGACGACTCCAGGCAGAAACAAGGCTGTCGGCTGCTTGCATAATAATAGTAATAATAATAATAATAATAATAATAATAATAATAATAATAATAATAATAATAATAATAATATTGATAATAATAATAATAATAATAATAATAATAATAATAATAATAATAATAATAATAATAACAATAATAATAAAAATAATAATAATAATAATTAACGGCTTATTGAAAAATGTCTGCAGCCCGAAAACTGAAAATATACATTGGACACAAATGCCTTATTACATACATTGGTGGTTTAACATAAGCCTTCATTAGAGAAAGGTAAAGTAATAAACAGTGAACATACAGATTAATGTTTACAGTGGAGGTCACGTAGATAATGTGCGCTGAGGTGTTGAACAGCAAACACGTAGTGTAGTAACTCCCTCCCAGATGGTGTTAAGAGGGACCTCACGTGGTGAAGTAGTTCCCTCACAGATGGTGTTATGATGGACCTCACGTGGTGTAGTAGTTCCCTCACAGATGGTGTTATGATGGACCTGAGGTGATGTAGTAATTCCCTCACAGATGGTGTTATGAGGGGCCTGACGTGGTGTAGTAATTCCCTCACAGATGGTGTTATGAGGGGCCTCACGTGGTGTAGTAATTCCCTCACAGATGGTGTTATGAGGGGCCTCACGTGGTGTAGTAACGCCCTCACAGATGGTGTTATGAGGGACCTGACGTGGTGTAGTAATTCCCTCACAGATGGTGTTATATGAGTGAGGTGTGGTCCCAGGCCTTCCTATCGTAGACGGATTAACACATCGCTGGTTGTTGTTGGGTCTCACGGGCCGTTATCACTGGGTACCTGGGACCTCACTGTGTGAAGGTTAACTTGGGTACGACTGTTACTGTTGAGTTGTTCTCACTGACTTAAGCACTGTTCACCACTGTTCACCTCTGTTTAACACTGGTTCCATTCCTTTCCTAAATGAAATTGTAACTTCTGGCGAGAACTTGTTGATATTCCGATGGGGAGGAGGGTTCAGGGGAGGGAGTTGGTAGGGGCCAACTTAGCAGATGACCTGGCTGCTCCGAGAGGAAAGCCAGGTACGTCTTGATCCTTCGGTGGTCAAGGATGTGTGCTGGTGGTGGTGGTGGCGTGTGGTGATGATGTGTGGTGGTGGTTGTGGTGGTGATGGTGGTGGTGGGGTGTGGTGATGTTGTGTGGTGGTGGTGGTGTTGTGTGGTGGTGATGTGCGGTGGTAATGGTGGTGTGTGGTGGTGATGTGTGGTGGGGTGGTGGTGTGTGGTGGTAATGGTGGTTGTACTGATATGTGGTGCTGGTGGTGGTGTGTGGTGGTGATATGTGGTGGTGGTAGTGATGTATGGTGGTGGTGGTGATGTGTGGTGGTGGTAGTGATATGTGGTGGTAGTGGTGGTGGTGGTGTGTGGTGGTGATGTGCGGTGGTAATGGTGGTGTGTGGTGGTGATGGTGGTGGTGGTGTGTGGTGGTGGTGTCTTGTGGTGATATGTGGTGGTGGTGGTGGTGGTGTGTGGTGGTAATGGTGGTTGTGCTGATGTGTGGTGCTGGTGGTGGTGTGTGGTGGTGATGTGTGGTGGTGGTAGTGATGTGTGGTGGTGGTGGTGATGTGTGATGGTGGTAGTGATGTGTGGTGGTGGTGGTGGTGTGTGGTGGTGATGTGCGGTGGTAATGGAAGTGTGTGGTGGTGATGGTGGCGGTGGTGTGTGGTGGGGATGGTGGTGGTGGTGTATGGTGGTGATGGTGGTGGTGGTGGTGGTGTGTGGTGGTGATGTGTGGTGGGGTGGTGGTGTGTGGTGGTGATGGTGGTGGTGGTGTATGGTGGTGATATGTGGTTGTAGTAGTGTATGGTGGGGGTGTTTGGTAGGAGTGTATTATGGTAATGGTGGAGGTAGTGTTTGTATGGTGGTGATGTGTGGTGGTGGTGGTGTATGGTGGTGGTGTTGGTGGTGGTGGTTTATGGTAGTGATGGTGGTGGTGTATGGTGGTAATGTGTGGTGGTGGTGGTGGTGGTGGTGGTGTATGGTGGTGGTGTGTGGTGTTGGTGAATGATGGTGGTGAATGGTGGTGATGTGTAGTGGTGGTGGTGGTGGTGGTGTAAGGAGGTGATGTGAGGTGGTGATGTGTGGTGGTGGTGTGTGGTGGTAGTGTATGGTGGTGATGTGTGGTGTTGATGATGGTGGTGGTGGTGGTGCATGGTGACGATGTGTGGTGGTGATGTGTGGTGGTGGTTTATGGTGGTGATGTGTGGTGGTGGTGGTGGTGGTGGTGGTGTGTGGTGGTAATGTGTGGTGGTGGTGGTGGTGGTGTGTGGTGATGATGTGTGATGGTGGTGGTGATTTGTGTTGGTGGTGTGTGGTGGTTATGTGTGGTGGTGGTGTGCGGTGGTGATGTGTGGTGTTGGTGTGTGGTGGTGGAGTGTGGTGGTGGTGTGCAGTAGTAGTAGTAGTAATAAGTAGTAGTAGTGGTGGTGGTGGTGGTGGTGGTGGTGATGTGTGGTGGTGAAGTGTGGTGGTGGTGGTATATGGAAGTGAAGTGTGGTGGTAGTGGTGGTGGTGATGTGTGGTGGTGGTGTGTGGTGGTGATGTGTGGTGGTAGTTTGTGGTAGTGTTGTGTTATGGTGGTGTCTGGTGGTGGTGTGTGGTGGTGGTGTGCGGTGGTGGTGGTGGTGGTGGTTGTGGTGCTGCTGTGTGGTGGTGGTGTGTGTTGGTTGAGGTGGTGTATAGTGGTGGTGTGTGTTGGTTGAGGTGGTGTGTGGTGGTGGTGGTGGTGGTGGTGGTGTGTGGTGGTGGTGTGTTGTGGTGTGTTATGGTGGTGTGTATTGGTGGTGTGTGGTGGTGTGTGGTGGTGTGTGGTGGTGGTGTGTGTTGGTGGTGGTGGTGTGTGGTGGTGGTGTGTGTTGGTATGTGATGGTGGCTTGTGGTGGTGGTTTGTGGTGGTGGCTTGTGGTGGTGGTGTGTGGTGGTTGGGGTGGTGTGTGGTGGTGGTGGTGTGTGGTGGTGGTGGTGGTGTGTGGTGTTGGTGTGTGGTGGTGTGCGGTGTGTGGTGGTGGTGGTGTGTGGTGGTTGGGGTGGTGTGTGTTGGTGTGGTGGTGTGTGATGGTGGTATGTGGTGGTGGTGTGTGATAGTGGTGGTGTGTGGTGGTGGTGTGGTGGTGTGTGGTGGTGGTGGTGTGTGGTGGTGGTGGTGTGTGGTGGTGGTGGTGTGGTGGTGTGTGTTGGTGGTGGTTGGTGTGTGATGGTGGTGTGTGGTGGTGGTGTGTGGTGGTGGTTTGTGGTGGTATGTGGTGGTGGTGTGTGATGGTGGTGGTGTGTGGTGGTGTGGTGTGGTGGTGTGTGGTGGTGGTGTGTGGTGGTGGTGTGTGGTGGTGGTGTGTGGTGGTGGTGTGTGATGGTGGTGGTGTGTGGTGGTGTGGTGTGGTGGTGTGTGGTGGTGGTATGTGGTGGCGGTGTGTGATGGTGGTGGTGTGTGGTGGTGTGTGGTGGTGTGTGGTGTGTGGTGGTGGTGGTGTGGTGGTGTGTGTTGGTGGTGGTGGTGTGTGATGGTGGTGTGTGGTGGTGGTGTGTGGTGGTGGTGTGTGGTGGTGGTGGTGTGGTGGTGTGTGTTGGTGGTGGTTGGTGTGTGATGGTGGTGTGTGGTGGTGGTGTGTGGTGGTGGTTTGTGGTGGTATGTGGTGGTGGTGTGTGATGGTGGTGGTGTGTGGTGGTGTGGTGTGGTGGTGTGTGGTGGTGGTGTGTGGTGGTGGTGTGTGGTGGTGGTGTGTGGTGGTGGTGTGTGATGGTGGTGGTGTGTGGTGGTGTGGTGTGGTGGTGTGTGGTGGTGGTATGTGGTGGCGGTGTGTGATGGTGGTGGTTTGTGGTGGTATGTGGTAGTGGTGTGTGATGGTGGTGGTGTGTGGTGGTGTGGTGTGGTGGTGTGTGGTGGTGGTGTGTGGTGGTGTGTGGTGGCATGTGGTGGTGGTGTGTGGTGGTAGTGGTGGTGGTGTGTAGTGGTGGTGTGTGGTGGTGGTGTGTGTTGGTGGTGTTAGTGTGTGGTAGTGTTGGTGTGTGTTGGTGGTGGTGGTGGCTGTGTGTGGTGGTGGTGGTGGTGTGTGGTGTTGATGGTGGTAGTGTGTGGTGGTGGTGGTGGTGGTTTATGTGTATGGTGGTGGTGGTGGTGTATGTGTATGGTGGTGGTGGTGGTGTGTGGTGGTTTTGTATGTTGGTGTGTGTTGGTGGTGGTGGTGGTATGTGATGGTTTTGTATGTTGGTTTGTGTTGGCGGTGGTGGTGGTGTGTGGTGGTGGTGTGTGGTGGTGGTGTATGTTGGTGTATGTTGGTGGTAGTGAATGTGTATGGTGATGGTGGTGGTGTGTGATGGCGGTGTATGTTGATGTGTGTTGGTGGTGTGTGGTGGTGGTGGTGGTGGTGTGTGGTGGTTTTGTATGTTGGTTTGTGTTGGCGGTGGTGGTGGTGTGTGGTGGTGGTGGCGGTGGTGTGTGGTGTTGGTGGTGGTGGTGGAGTGTGGTGGTGTGTGGTGGTGGTGGCGGCGGTGGTGTGTGATGGTGGTGGCTGTGGTGTGTGGTGTTGGTGGCGGTGGTGGTGGTGTGTGGTGTTGATGGTGGTAGTGTGTGGTGGTGGTGTATGTTGGTGTGTGTTGGTGGTGGAGGTGGTGGTTTATGTGTATGGTGGTGGTGGTGGTGGTGGTGTGTGATGGTGGTGGCGGTGGTGTGTGGTGTTGATGGTGGTAGTGTGTGGTGGTGGTGGTGGTGGTTTATGTGTATGGTGGTGGTGGTGGTGGTGTGTGATGGTTGTGGCGGTGGTGTGTGGTGTTGATGGTGGTAGTGTGTGGTGGTGGTGGTGGTGGTTTATGTGTATGGTGGTGGCGGTGGTGTGTGGTGTGTGGTGGTGGTGGTGGTGTGTGGTGGTGGTGTATGTTGGTGTGTGTTGGTGGTGGTGGTGGTGGTGGTGGTGGTGGTGGATGTGTATGGTGGTGGTGGTGGTGGTGGTTTATGTGTATGGTGGTGGTGGTGGTGGTGGTGTGTGGTGGTGTGTGGTGGTGTGTGGTTGGTGGCGGCGGTGGTGTGTGGTGGTGGTGTATGTTGGTGTGTGTCGGTGGTGGTGGTGTGTGGTGGTGGTGTATGTTGGTGTGTGTTGGTGGTGGTGGTTTATGTGTATGGTGGTTGTTTATGTGTATGGTGGTGGTGGTGGTGGTGTGTGGTGGTGTGTGGTTGGTGGTGGTGGTGGTGTGTGGTGGTGGTGGCTGTGGTGTGTGGTGTTGGTGGTGGTGGTGGCGGTGGTGTGTGGTGGTGGTGGCGGTGGTGTGTGGTGGTGGTGGCTGTGGTGTGTGGTGTTGGTGGTGGTGGCGGTGGTGGTGGTGTGTGGTGGTGGTGTATGTTGGTGGCGGTGGTGGTGGTGTGTGGTGGTGGTGTATGTTGTTGGTGGTGGTGGTGGTGGTGGATGTGTATGGTGGTGGTGGTGGTGGTGGTGTGTGATGGTGGTGGTGGTGGTGTGTGGTGTTGGTGGTGGTGGTGGCGGTGGTGTGTAGTGGTGGTGGCTGTGGTGTGTGGTGTTGCTGGTGGTGGTGGAGTGTGGTGGTGTGTGGTGGTGGTGGCGGTGGTGTGTGGTGTTGAGGGTGGTGGTGTGTGGTGTTGAGGGTGGTGGTGGAGTGTGGTGGTGTGTGGTGGTGGTGGCGGTGGTGTGTGGTGGTGGTGGGTGTGGTGTGTGGTGTTGGTGGCGGTGGTGGTGGTGTGTGGTGGTGGTGTATGTTGGTGGTGGTGGTGGTGGTGGTGGATGTGTATGGTGGTGGTGGCTGTGGTGTGTGGTGTTGGTGGTGGTGGTGGTGGATGTGTATGGTGGTGGTGGTGGTGGTTTATGTGTATGGTGGTGGTGGTGGTGGTGTGTGGTGGTGTGTGGTTGGTGGTGGCGGTGGTGTGTGGTGGTGGTGGCTGTGGTGTGTGGTGTTGGTGGTGGTGGTGGTGGATGTGTATGGTGGTGGTGGTGGTGGTTTATGTGTATGGTGGTGGTGGTGGTGGTGTGTAGTGGTGTGTGGTTGGTGGTGGCGGTGGTGTGTGGTGGTGGTGGCTGTGGTGTGTGGTGTTGGTGGTGGTGGTGGTGGTGGATGTGTATGGTGGTGGTGGTGGTAACAGTTTGGTATATGTGTTAAATATTTACGTATAATAAGACAGTACAGTACACACCTTTACACAATATTGTACTTGTAATGAAACCAAACGCTATTTTTTTTTTACTAAGAAAATTATCCTACAGACACGACTTATGCACAGATATAATTACATGTGCAGATCACCTTAGGGAATCGCTCACTCAAAATGGTCTGAATATTTGCTACCCCAGGTTAATTGTTCACTTATAGTTTAACCTCCCAGACGCTATCTACGGTGAGGGTGTGTGTGGTTAATGGGAGGTAATCTTTACATAAAACATCATCACGGCGTCATATTTCAGCTCAATGAGCCTCTCAGTATCACATTATAGAACAAACAGCATCACATTATAGAACAAACAGCATCACATTACAGCCTAAAACAGCATCACAGCATCACATGGCCAGTAGGTAGAGTTACGAGGGATCTCTCTCTCTCTCTCTCTCTCTCTCTCTCTCTCTCTCTCTCTCAAAACAATGGGCCCAGTCTAATTTGGCCCTACCTAACCTAATCTAATCTAACCTAATCTATTCAAACGTAAGCTAACCTAACCTAACACCCCCAGGTAGCGTTAGGATGTTTAATCAGCAGGTAACCCGGAACTATTAACAAAAACACGACTATTTTCGTCCTCTGGTGTTGAGACAATAACAAAGACGAGAGTTAAAAATAGACATCTGGTCATTGTGTGTGTAAACAAAGAGCCTCTGAGAGAGGGGGGGCGTGGAGGGGGGTTTAGGGGAGGGTATGGGATGGAGGGAAAGGGAGGTGTAAGTCAGCTAAGAGAAACGGATCATATGACGTTTACACACCCTAATTTATTTCATCATTTGATTAGACATTATAACATTAACCTAACCTACTACTGTATCTTAGGCTAATCTAATCAAGCTAAGACTAGCCAGCCTAACAGTGGCGCACTTCCTGTAAAACAGTATTGAGAAATGTACGTCTTCAGAATTGTTTTGAAATATAAAAAAAAGAATTATGTTTTATTGTAAATCGATTTTTTTTAGATTAGGTATTTTTTTCTTCTAATCTTTGATAAATTTTAAAAACTATTAATATTTTTTATAATTCATGTCCTCGAAAGCGCTTTCAGGAGCACTTGTAAAAAAAACAGTGATTTAAAAGTTTCGTAATTTACCCAAAATTCAAATTCCACGTAAACTTTTTTTGAGGGATGTGCGTCTTCAGTGTTTGTTGTTTGTTTTTTAATGAAATTATTTTTAAATATGTTTTTTATTTCAATATTCTTTGTTTTTAATTCATATTCCTTAGAAAACTACTTTTAAAGGAGCATTTCTAAAAACATAAAAAAAGAAGCCGTTATGAGAGGATGTGCATATCTAGGCCCAGAATTCATATCCCTCACTATACAGTACTACGTTTTGGCCTCATGTCGAGGTAAACGATGTTTTCAGGGATGTAATATTTCGGTATAAAATTCTTATTCCTCTAACCCCTGTTTTGGGGGCGCATTTCCTGAAAAGCGGCGACTTGAGGGATGTAGAGTGCAATCAAAAATTTTTGTTCGTCCCACACCAGCCTGCATGATATCAGGCAAGTGATCTGGTAGTACTGTCGGGGGGGGGGGGGGGGGGGAACAGTTATGCCTTAATTGTTTAGTTATTTAAGATTTATAATTGGGGATTGACTAAAAATAATCCTCTAGCATGTAACTTAATTAGAATCAATAGGGAAAATGTAGGAAAACAAAGCTGTTGCGAAATATATGACCGCTGCGGGATGATTCGACCCGGAAGATCCAGACCTATATTGTTCGTACTGCTGATGCCAACGAGTAGTTTTCACTCTTAATGACACATTTATTATAAAGTAATGGCATATATTTCTCCCAGGATTTTTGCCTCTACAGCAGTGTTTTGAGGGATAGAAATCTTCGGCCGAAAATTGCACATTAGTACCGAAGAATGAGTAACCTTCATAATACATCCAAAAAGCTACCTGTAGCCTTGCAAAATTTTAAATTGCATGATTTCTGCGCCATTGCAACGTGCACAACTCTTAAACATTGCAAATGCTACATTTCAATTTGCAATAATTGAATATTTCTGCAACATTCCACATTACACGATTTCTACAACATTCCAATTTAAAACATGCAAGATTTCTTCATACGAATTTTTGGCCGAAAAATGAACAGCCCTCAAAACCTCGTTTTCTGGAAAATGCGCTCAAAGAGCAGACTTTTGAGAATTTCCGTAAGAATAAATAAATAAATTAATTAATAAGGTTTACTAAATTAAAAAAAAATATATCAATAAGATATTTTAAAAATCATAATGTTTCATAAATTACCCCCAAAATGAAAATATTATCTAACTTTCAAAAATTTCCAGAAGATCCTTGTCCCCCTAAAAATTGTACACAAACCAAAAATATACTTAAAATATAAAGAAAAACAATCACAAATATGCCAAAAATAAGAATAACCTTTTTCAACAATTAAAATAAAATATGAAAACTATATAATTTCCTAAATTCTTTTAAATATAATTACTCCCAAAAAATCACATTTAAAAATAGAAATAAATTAAAAAGCTCTGAAAATATCTAAAAAAAAAAATCAATAAATATAATGATATACAGCTCGCAAAACAGTTTTCCGGGAAAAGCGCCGAAAGGCAGTCTTGTGGGGAGATGAAGTTTAGGCCGAAAGATGTGCATCCATTAAGGCACCGTCTTCAGGGAAATGCTCCCTCTCTCCCTCTCTCCCTTCCTCCTTCCTTCCCTCCCTCGGTCCCTCTTTCCCTCCCTTCCTCCCTCTCTCCCTCCTTCGTTACCTCCTTCCCTTCCTCCCTTCCTCCTTTCTTCCCTCCCTCGATCCCTCCTTCCCTCTCTCTTTCCTGCCTCTGCTTCCTTCCCTTCCACCACTTCTTCCACCCATCCTACCCCTCCCTGCTCACCCTCCCACTCCCTCCTTTCCCGTCAATGGTTTCAGAGTATGAGTAGCAAGAGACGATCACATAATTACAAACCCTTTAAAGGAATCCAAAATCAACAAGAGAAATACATAAATTTATCAATTCAATTAAAAATTCTAATGCCTTGTTTGTACAATAAACTATGAAGAGGTATTGGCAGTTATATTAATGGGTGACATTGAGAGGGCCAGGGGGACAGAGGGGTAGGAGGGCCAGGGGGGCAGAGGGGTAGGAGGGCCAGGGGGACAGAGGGGTAGGAGGGCCAGGGGGGCAGAGGGGTAGGAGGGCCAGGGGGACAGAGGGGTAGGAGGGCCAGGGGGACAGAGGGGTAGGAGGGCCAGGGGGACAGAGGGATAGGAGGGCCAGGGGGGCAGAGGGGTAGGAGGGCCAGAGGGACAGAGGGGTAGGAGGGCCAGGGGGGCAGAGGGGTAGGAGGGCCAGGGGGGGCAGAGGGGTAGGAGGGCCAGGGGGACAGAGGGGTAGGAGGGCCAGGGGGGCAGAGGGGTAGGAGGGCCAGGGGGACAGACGGGTAGGAGGGCCAGGGGGACAGAGGGGTAGGAGGGCTAGGGGGGTTCAGAAGGGTAGGAGGGCCAGGGGGACAGAGGGGTAGGAGGGCCAGGGGGACAGAGGGGTAGGAGGGCCAGGGTGACAGAGGGGTAGGAGGGCCAGCGGGACAGAGGGGTAGGGGGCCAGGGGGACAGAGGGGTAGGGGGCCAGGGGAAGACAGGGGTAGGGAGCCAGTGGAAGACAGGGGTAGGAGGGCCAGCGGGGTAGGAGGGCCAGGCGAAAAGAGTGGTAGGAGAGCCAGGGGAAGACAGGGGTAGGGAGCCAGGGGGGTAGGAGGGCCAGGGTGACAGAGGGGTAGGAGGGCCAGGGAAGGACAGGGGTAGGGGGCCAGGGGAAGACAGGGGTAGGGGGCAAAGGGAAGACTGGGGTAGTAGGGTGTGTCATAGGAGGGAAGATCAGCTAAAACTAATGGCCCATCACTTTTCTGGTAGATTTTAGTGTATATAAACAGAAAATAATTTCAGTTTCAATATTTGGCAACCTTTTGCGAGGTAAATTTTAGCGTGAAATTTATCGAAAATCTAACGTACAGCTGCATTAGTGCATTACAATTAAATAGTGAACATTGTTTTCTGACTTCATTCTTTAACAACCCAACTAACAATATTTTTTTCTGTTTTAGATTCTGATGCATTTATAAGTTGATAATATTTGCGATGGCTGCTTGTGTCAGGACGAGGAACCAAAAATACAGCCATCTCAGTCACTATCTTGGGTCTGGAAAAGAGCTCCTGAAGTCGGAGTTGCCTACATTGAGAGATGCTTTGAGATACGGTGTTTTAATCGGGCAAAACAGTGAAAAGAACCAAAGAACTTACACAAACAAAGACATTGCCAGTGATATGACCAAAGTTGTCTTGGCACAGTACACTCTGGCTAACGCTCAGTTCAAGCCTCCAGTCATAACAAGTCAGAAGAAGATTAGTGAGAGACTGCTAGCCAGTTGGGAAAAGGCAAGAGATATCTCTCTTGGGAGAGGAAATCTTGCAGTTAAGGACAGCTTTGCCAAGCAACTGGACCAGTTATTTGACATAATTACTTGCAAGTGCCCAATTGTTCTCTGTCCTGAGTTTGGATGCGATCGTGACTGTAAATCCGAGGCCCACATCTCCTGTATTTGCAAGCGTGAACTGAAGATTCCTGTGATCGAACTGGCATTTGTCAAAGTACAGAAAGAGAAGACTGGCAGTATAGGGGCTCTCATAATTTCTAGCCAAGATATTCCGGAGTCCAAGAGACAGGAGGCTGCCACAGAGAGACAGAAGAGGAGAAGAGTTGCCGAGGAAAAGAGACTTGAGAAGGCCCAGGGTGAGGTAAAAAAGGCCGATGATTGGAGTCAAGCTGATTCAGAGTTTAATGACTTCCCCATGGCTGATCCGAGTGCTGACCAGGAGAATGGTGACTTTGTCCCTAACCCAGAAAATAATGATCCCAAACCTTCCAGGCATAACATTCGAAATAGGAAAGATATCCCGAGCATAGCTCTGGCCAGCATGCGACACCACACTGGTCTCAGCGAAACTGCAGAGATAGCAACAGCTGCCTGGATTGACGGTGGTTTGATAACACCTGATGATGTTCACCTGGTGATAGATCATAACAAAGTAAGGAGAGCTCAGGAGAAACTTGTCAGCAGCCTAGAAGAGGAGTTTGATAAGGGGATAAGAGAAAATGGAATCAATTGTTTGTTCTTTGATGGGAGAAGGGATGACACTAAAGTGTTCATGAAAGTTGGAGATTCTGACAAGTTGTTCCCTGCCATGGTGAAGGAGGAACACTACTCCTGCTGCAGTGAACCAGGAGGGAAGTATTTGTGGCATTTCACTCCAGAGAAAGATGACATCAGGAAACCAGCTGAGATAGTGGCAGATAACATTGTGAACTGGCTCAGAGAGAGGAACGTAGACCAGACCCTGCAGGCCATTGGAGGGGACAGCACCAACACAAACACAGGGTGGCAAGGGGGGGTCATTCAGTGGATAGAGCGGAAGATTGGGAGGAAGCTAGTCTGGATTGTTTGTGACCTCCACACCAACGAGTTGCCACTCAGACATCTGATCCAGGAGCTGGATGGCAAGACTCTTTCAAACAACAGATGGTCTGGTCCTCTTGGCAAGATGCTGGACTCTGCCACTGAGTTAGAAATAAATCCGAGCTTTGAAAAAATCACAGTTGGCCCTCCACTCGTTGAGCTTGCACATACTGTCATTGACGACCTGAGTACTGACCAGTACTATGGTTACATGATTTGCAGTGCCATCAAAACTGGGGTCATGCCTGATAGACTTGCTTACCTGCAGATAGGTCCAGTCTCACATTCTAGGTGGCTCACAACGGCTCTCAGGTTCTGCAGAATTTGGGTCGCTCATCATAAACTGAAAGGGAACCAGCTTCACAACCTGAGACTTATTTTCCAATTCATCGTGAGTGTCTACTTGCCAAATTGGTTCAACACCAAGGTCAAGTCATCGTTCTCCGAAGGTCCGAGGCATGTTCTCTTCCAGCTTGAGCTCCTGAGGAGTCAGCCAAGGAAGGTTGTTCAGATTGTGGAGCAGACTGTGAGGAGATCTTCCTGGTATGCTCATCCCGAGGCAGTTCTGCAGACAATGCTCTGCAGTAAGGATGAGGAGGAGAGAAGAGTGGCAGTCAAAAAGATCTTGGATATGAGACTTATGAGAGGATCTGGGCATGACGAATCAGTTGGTGACGATTCCTTCAGGGTCAGGAAGACTCCTGAAGTCAATCTAGGTGCCAAGACCCTCACTGATCTCATAGATCTGAATAACATCCAGGCTGGCAGTGAGCCCCCTCTTACCTGCAGCCTCACCAATGTTCAAGTCAGAGCTTTCCTGGACAACCCCATGCATGTCCCTGCCTGGCCCTCGCACACCCAGAGTATAGAGCGTTGTGTACAGCAAGTGAGCGAGGCCAGCAGTCACGTGTACAGCCAGGAGAGGAGGGAAGACTACATCCGAGCTCAGGTGGTCAGCAGGGAGGTGATGAGTAGAAACAGAAGCAAGAAAGACATGTTCTCTATGGTGTGCAGCAACACCGGGTCGTAGTAGTAAAACCGGTTTTTGTATTTGATGATTTTGTTTTCTAAAGGAATATTAAATTTAATAAATGTGTCAAGATCATTCGTTTCACTATTCTGGATCATTTTCATCCTAATAAATTAACCTGATACATTTACTTTACTTTAAATAAGCTATTTAGTGGTGTTGGTAAAAGGGTGGGAATACTGAATTTTCATAAGATTTCAAGTAAAAATTTACCTAGGAAAAAATAAAAACTTTTCAAATCCGAAGATATCACATGATTCTGCACATAGAACTACATCATTAATACCATGGGCCGATTTTTCAAACTCAAGAAAAAAAATTCGCCTCCGTATGACACACCCTACTGGGGTAGGAGGGCCAGGCGAAAAGAGTGGTAGGAGAGAAAGGGGAAGACAGGGGTAGGAGGGCCAAGGGGGTAGGAGGGCTAGGCGAAAAGAGTGGTAGGAGAGCCAGGAGAAGACAGGGGTAGGGGGCCAGGGGAAGAGAGTGGTAGGAGGGCCAGGGGAAGACAGTAGTAGGAGGGCCAGGGGAAGAGAGTGGTAGCAGGGCCAGGGGAAGAGAGTGGTAGGAGGGCCAGGGGAAGACAGGGGTCGGAGGGCCAGGGGAAGACAGGGATAGGAGGGCCAGGGGAAGACAGGTGTAGGAGCGACAAGGGGACAGAGAGTTGGAGGGCCAGGGGAAGACAGGGGTAGGAGGGCCAGGGGAAGAGACTCATAGGAGGGCCAGGGGGAGGGCGTGGTACGTGGGCCAGGGGAAGACAGGGATAGGAGGGCCAGGGGAAGACAGGTGTAGGAGCGACAGGGGGACAGAGAGTTGGAGGGCCAGGGGAAGACAGGGGTAGGAGGGCCAGGGGAAGAGACTGGTAGGAGGGCCAGGGGGAGGGAGTGGTACGAGGGCCAGGGGAAGAGTGTGGTAGCAGGGCCAGGGGAAGAGAGTGGTAGGAGGGCCAGGGGAAGACAGGGGTCGGAGGGCCACGGGAAGACAGAGATAGGAGGGCCAGGGGAAGAGAGTGGTAGGAGGCCCAGGGGAAGAGAGTGGGAGGAGGGCCAGGGGAAGAGAGTGGTAGGAGGGCCAGGGGAAGAGAGTAATAGGAGGGCCAGGAGAAGAGACTGGTAGGAGGGCCAGGGGAAAAGAGTAGTGGGAGGGTGGGAGGGCCAGGGGAAGAGAAAGGTAGGAGGGCCAGGGGAAGAGAGTGATAGGAGGGCCAGGGGAAGAGAGTGGGAGGAGGGCCGGGGGAAGAGAAAGGTAGGAGGGCCAGGGGAAGAGAAAGGGAGGAGGGCCAGGGGAAGAGAGTAATAGGAGGGCCAGGGGAAGAGATTGGTAGGAGGGCCAGGGGAAGAGAGTGGTAGGAGGGCCAGGGGAAGAGAGTGGTAGGAGGGCCAGGGGAAGAGAGTAATAGGAGGTCCAGGGGAAGAGAAAGGTAGGAGGGCCAGGGGAAGAGAGTGGTAGGAGGGCCAGGGGAAGAGAGTGGGAGGAGGGCCAGGGGAAGAGAGTAATAGGAGGTCCAGGGGAAGAGAAAGGTAGGAGGGCCAGGGGAAGAGAGTGGTAGGAGGGCCAGGGGAAGAGAGTGGTAGGAGGGCCAGGGGAAGAGAGTGGGAGGAGGGCCAGGGGAAGAGAAAGGTAGGAGGGCCAGGGGAAGAGAGTGGTAGGAGGGCCAGGGGAAGAGAGTGGTAGGAGGGCCAGGGGAAGAGAGTGGGAGGAGGGCCAGGGGAAGAGAAAGGTAGGAGGGCCAGGGGATGAGAGGAGTAGGAGGGCCAGGGGAAGAGAGTGGGAGAAGGGCCAGGGAAAGAGAGTGGGAGGAGGGCCAGGGGAAGAGAGTGGGAGGAGGGCCAGGGGAAGAGAGTAATAGGAGGGCCAGGGGAAGATAGTGGGAGGAGGGCCAGGGGAAGAGAGTGGGAGGAGGGTCAGGGGAAGAAAGTGGGAGGAGGGCCAGAGGAATAGAGTAATAGGAGGGCCAGGGGAAGAGAAAGGTAGGAGGGCCAGGGGAAGAGAGTGGGAGGAGGGCCAGGGGAAGAGAGTGGGAGGAGGGCCAGGGGAAGAGAGATAGTGAGGGGAGGTGGGAGGAGCCAGGGAAGAGAGTAGTAGGAGTGCCAGGGGGAAAGGTAGGAGGGCCAGGGAAGAGTGGGAGGAGGGCAGGGGAGAGAAGGTAGAGGCCAGGAAGAGATGGTGGGTCCAGGGGAAGAGAGTGGGAGGAGGGCCAGGGGAAGAGAGTAATAGGTGGTCCAGGGGAAGAGAAAGGGAGGAGGGCCAGGGGAAGAGAGTAGTAGGAGTGCCAGGGGAAGAGAAAGGTAGGAGGGCCAGGGGAAGAGAGTGGGAGGAGAGCCGTGGTCACCAACCCTCAGACAGTAGTTGTGGAGGGTCGTGGTCACCAACCCTCAGACATTAGTAGTGGAGGACCGTGGTCGCCAACCCTCAGACATGTTAGGAGGTCACGTTCTGGCATCACATCTGGGTCTTCACGGATCATTTCTCGCCTCCGTTTAAATAAATACTGTACCGTCAAAAATAGGGATTGATGATATTCCTAAGTGGTAACTCCCGTCGACCTTTACAATTTGAGGTAATGGTCTGTGCGTATGGAAAGGGGGAGATAGTAGTGATGGTGGTGGTGGTGGTGGTGGTGATGGTCGTAATAGTGGTTGTAGTGGTAGTAGTGATGTTGGCAGTGGTGGTTGTAGTTGTTGTTAGTAGGGGTGTTGGTGGTAGTGTTCTTTGGAGTCATGGTAGAATTTGTGGTATCATTGACAATGTTAGTTATCATTGTAAGAGTGACTTAGTAGTTGCAGTGGTAGGATTGGTGGCAGTAGCATTGATAGTGGTTGTAGTAAGAGTGGTAGTGGTGGTAGTAAGAGCGGTAGTGGTGGTAGTAAGAGTGGTAGTGGTGGTAGTAAGAGTGGTAGTGGTGGTTGTAAGAGTCGTAGTGGTTGTAGTAAGAGTGGTAGTGGTGGTAGTAAGAGTCGTAGTGGTGGAAGTAAGAATCGTGTTGGTTGTAATAAGATTGGTAGTGGTGGTAGTATGAGTCGTAGTGGTGGAAGTAAGAGTCGTAGTGGTTGTAGTAAGCGTGGTAGTGGTGGTAGTAAGATTGGTAGTGGTGGAAGTAAGAGTCGTAGTGGTTGTAGTAAGAGTGGTAGTGGTGGTAGTAAGAGCCGTAGTGGTTGTAGTAAGAGTCGTAGTGGTGGTAGTAAGAATGGTAGTGGTGGAAGTAAGAGTCGTAGTGGTTGCAGTAAGAGTGGTAGTGGTGGTAGTAAGAGCGGTAGTGGTGGTAGTAAGAGTGGTAGTGGTGGTAGTAAGAGTGGTAGTGGTGGTTGTAAGAGCCGTAGTGGTTGTAGTAAGAGTGGTAGTGGTGGTAGTAAGAGTCGTAGTGGTGGAAGTAAGAGTCGTGTTGGTTGTAGTAAGAATGGTAGTGGTGATAGTAAGAGTGGTAGTGGTGGTAGTAAGAGTGGTAGTGGTGATAGTAAGAGTGGTAGTGGTGGTAGTAAGAGTGGTAGTGGTGGTAGTAAGAGTGGTAGTGGTGATAGTAAGAGTGGTAGTGGTGGTAGTAAGAGTGGTAGTGGTGGTAGTAAGAGTGGTAGTGGTGGTTGTAAGAGTGGTAGTGGTGGTAGTAAGAGTGGTAGTGGTGGTAGTAAGAATGGTAGTGGTGGTAGTAAGAATGGTAATGGAGTCAATTTCATTCCCAAATTACCGAAACACCTTCACTTAACCCCAGCAGAAAGATCACTCCTTGCACTACCACCGAGACTGGGAGGAATGGAATTGAGCAATCCAGAGGATATTGCTGCCCTCACGGACCACATAATATCTCAGAACACAACAGGTGAGGTGGATACCAGCGAAGTACACAAGATTTAAAGATCCATTACGACAGAACAACTGCACAGCCAAAGTGATAAGTTATAGCAACTGTTGCTGCAAGTACTAGAGAATTTGAAAACAATAAATAGCTATAGCTCAGGAGGTGGGCGCTTTGAACTAGTTAACTACGTTACCGTTAAGGGCAAATGGTTTCAGCCTCAATAAACAAGAATTTACAGATGCCTTTGCTCTAAGGTACAGTAGGCAGTAGAAGGTTTGCCCTCCCAATGAGTGTGTGGCTCTTCCTATGACGTCGATCATGCCATGGTGTGCAAGAAAGGAGGCTTCATATGCATGAGGCATGACGAAGTAAGGGATCTCACAGCAAATATATTGAAGGAAATCTGTCGTGATGTCAGGGGAGAACCGACCCTCCTTCCATTGGACAGTGAGAATTTCCAACATAGGACTTCAAACACATCCAACGAAGCCTGTGTTGATGTCATTGCTCGATGATTCTGGATACGGCGACAGCGAGCCTTCTTCGACATCAGGTTTTTTGATCCCATGGCCGCATGTCACCGTAACTTAGCTTTCGATGCTGCACACAGGTGAAACGAGAACGACAAGATAAGGCATATGGGGAGAGAATTCAGAACGTTGATTAAGGCAGCTTCACTCCTCTGGTGTTCACAACCTCTGGTGGGATAGGACCAAGTGCAAGATGCTTCTATGCCAGACTCTCGGAGGTGTTATCCGAACAGAAGCAGCAGCCCAATAGTTATGTTACAGCCTGGGTGAAATGTCGACTGTCCTACTCTCTCCTTAGGTACGCTTTGCTCTGCCTCAGGGGAACGAGAGCATCGGCCCCAAAACCGACAACAGTTGCAGATATTGACTATGAGGCAACAGTCACTGAATGCCACATAGATCTGCGGCTCAAATAACTCAACACAGCTAGGATAGCTACTTATGTGTTAGGATATTTAATTTTTAGGTACTAAAATGGCGGCGAAAGTGTGACTATTATGGGAGGCTGGAGGCCACTATAAAAAAAAAGTAAGAACGGTACTGGTGGTAGTAGTGATGACTCCTTGTGGCAACACACATGACAACTGGGTATCTCACGTCCCCAGGGAACTCGGAGCAGCAGTGGGCACAGAGGGACGGAGCATAGGCCCATTCGCTTGTGGACAGACCATGGAGCCTACCAACCACTGCCATGCTTCCTTCTGGATTAATCTAGATAGGTATAAGATTATAGGTGTAAACCCAAAACGACCAATCTGGCTTGAAACCCTGCATCAGGAAGGCGTGCTTACAGAGCTCCAGCAAGACCCTAACGGCGGAATAAGAGGAAGAGGTGACCAACATGGGAACCCAACGACTACACCGGCAGATGAAGGCAATGCAAGATGGACGAGCTTCTAAAGCAAAGCCCAACAAACTAGGCAATCGACACTCCATTGCAACTCTCCCTCTCCCAGTTGTTGCAGCTACCTGCACCAATGGATCAGGAAAAGGGAGAGGCAAGATACGAGGGCTGTCCAAAAAGAAACCGAACTTTTTAAAAACAAATGTATTACTTTACTTACAACTTAATCAGACTTGTCTCCTTCAAAGTACTCTCCTCCACCATTGATACACCGCTCCCAACATTTTTTCCCAGTTCTGGAACGCGTCCTGGAACGCGTTTTGAGGGATGGTGTGCAGGTCTCTTAGTGAATTTTCTTCTATCTCTTTATCGTTTGAAATCGGTGACCTTTCAGGGTGGATTTTAACTTTGGGAACAACAAAAAAAAAAAACTCCGCAGGGGACAAATCCGAAGAGTAGGGCGCCTTGGGGACGATAGTAGTCTCGTACTTCGCCAAAAAGTCACGGATAAGGAGCGACGCGTGAGTAGGTGCATTGTCATGGTGCAGCATCCAGGTCTTGTTTGTCCACGCCTCAGGCCTCTTCCTTCGCACTGCGTCCCTCAAACGCTTCAGGACCTCCAAGTAAAACTCTTCATTGGCTGTCTGACCACGTGGAACACACCAATGATGAACGACGCCCTTCCAATCAAAAGAGACGACCAACATCACCTCCACATTTGAGCGACTCTTATGTCCAGATTTGGGATCGTCTTCGGTGGATGTTCTTCCCATTTTGAAACGCTGGTACCACACGTGACAATGCGTACAGTTCAAACAATCCTCCCCATAAGCTACACATTGCTCCCATCGCGAGCACGCTGCGCTGGCTCGTTGGCGCGCTATTTAAAAAGTTCGGTTTCTTTTTGGACAGACCTCGTGTGTGGTTGCAGCCTGCTCTCCTGCCTCACCACATAATTCAACTCACGGGCACCCATCATCCAGCTCATTATACTTTCCCTCATCATCAGAACCTCTCCCGGGAGTTTTTAATCACAACTCTGCACATGGATGGCACAGGTAAAATGGTCGTTTACGCACTGGGATCTAGACAGCAGTGCAATCCGGTCCTGTCTGTGCGACTGAGCAGCATTTTCCAGGAGCCACTCTGGTCACCCCACATGGGGAGGGGGCTAGAAAAGGTGCCCCAAACATCGACTGCCTAAACAACTAACCTGTTAGGTTAGAAGCCACACCCAATAGGAGCCTCTTAATACGGTCGAAAACATGATCATAGATCAAAGCAAAAACAAGCTATACAACCAATTATGGTCCTGAAAGTAAAAACGCCCGTGTGGCAAAACAGCTGTCTAGGGTACAACATTGACATAGCAGCGATTAGTAAGTCCCAGCTCCCAGAAGAGGGTCGACTTACAGAACGAGAAGGCGGCTATACCTTCTTCTGGAAGGGTAAGCCCGCTGCAGTGAGAAACAGGATTTATGGAGTTGTCTTCCCATCGTCAAACCATCCAACATCGGTTCACTGAAATACCTCTTGGGAGCAACGAGCGCCTCATAAAGCTCTGAGACCCACTGAATTACTCACGTCATGCTGCCTTCATTAGTGCAAATACCATAGCACTGGATGCAGAGGAAGACATCGAAGAGGTCATTTACACCTACCTTGATAGCGTGCTAACCTCTATCCCCATGAGTTGCCTGTTCTAATAAAATATGGGTTGCCTGTACTAGTGATATAATTGATCACTGACTGTTTGGATCGAGTTTCACTGTTTTATATTAAATACTTCGGTATTAATGTTTCAATTCTCAAATAAAACTTGATGTTACATGACAACGATACAGGACAGTATTTTGTGGGTATTATGTAATATTTCTGGCTGTCTTGGTAGTCCAAGTTATATTTATCTGCTTACACTTTTCTGATATGCTTACAGTGTATTGACTTAATATGATTGTAAATGCATTTGGAGTCAGAGGTAGTGAGTGATTTGGCCAATCATTTTACTTGATAAATCACTAATACAGTTGAAGAGTTTAAAGTGAGTGTTCATATTCATAAAAGGGTAATACTTGTAAGATCCAAGTAAACTAATTCACATGTGGTTTTAGCCACAAATGTTTATATTGAGCAGGAGCCGTTTCTTCCCTCTTAATTTGTCAAAACTGTCAATAACGAGAGTGGACTCCTTACAAAATTTAGTGTAATGATGATTAACGCTAATTCATCATACCCTCTAATGTTTAAATTGGACATTAGTCACAAAGATGGCAAGGGATACAGAATGCTTGAACCTGTCAAATTATTTCACCAAACAGTGTAAGCTTGGGTTTATCGATACTTACCTTTTGTAATAAACGAGTCAGGGTTTATTACCAAGAGTAGAGGGCGGCTGTAATCTGTGGATAATTAGGCCATTTACTTTGAGTTTTGACTAGGCATTTCTCTAAGTAGACTTGTACAGTAACTTGTTACACTTCTCTTCCTCTAAGCAGTATTTATTTTGGTAAGAAATTCTTACTGGGTGCCTTTTTACAGATTTTCCTTACGATAAAGGACAAAGGGCCCTATCATCCATAAACTCCTAATCAGTTTTCTTATTCCGTAAGCATAAAGAATTCACAGGGTCTACAATCCTACCATTACTATTGGTGTACTTTATATAATATGCCAGAATGATTGATTACCAGCCTTTTCTTGTGAGTTAACTATGCAAGCGGTTTGAGAGGGAATTTCATAGCTAATCTTACTGCTGACAAACTCGAAAGTGCAGACCTTAGGAAAGCAGACTGGAAAATTATAGCTGATCATTTTGAAATTCCAGTCTCGACAGGTTTGCGTAAAGACAGATTAAAAGAAGTAGTTGTCCAAGGATTAATATCAGAAGAGTTTCTTCTTGAAGAAGCTGTTAGACTCATTACTAGTCCTGGGGACTTCAAAGAAAATGTGGTAAGTTCTCCTTTTCAGCTGGAGACACCGGGGATAGTGAGTGTGGAAGCTAACACCTTAGTTGACCTTGAAAGAGAGAAATTGTTATTTGAACGAGAAAGTTTGAGAATGAGCTACTTGAAAGAGAGAGGGGCAGAATTGAAGGAGAAAAGGAGAGAGAACATGAATTGAGAGTAATTGAAATCCAAAACCAAACCAAAAGAGAAACTCAAACTCACTTTGATTGGTCCCGTAATGTAAATTTAGCACCTAATCTTAATGACTCGGATCCGGAGTCTTCAATACGTATGTTTGAGCGTACAGTTCTCCACTATAAGTGGCCCAAGGATGAGTGGACTTGGCTACTTCAGAATAATCTCACTGGTAAAGCAGCACAAGTCTTTAATAGTCTAGAGCAGTGGTTCTCAACCAGGGGGGAATTCCCCCCAGGGGGGGAATTCAGGTTTTCAGGTGGGGGGGGGGGGGAAACTGATTCGGGAGCAAGAGATATGTTCGATGAGAAATCAATCACAGAATTTTGGCCCTTGATGTGCGATTCCTACCCAAAAGTGGCAGAAAGAGCTATCCGTGCATTGCTTTCGTTTGTGTCGACATATCTTTGTGAGTCAGGCTTTTCAACTCTGTTGCAAATTAAAACGAAGCAACGTAGTAGATTAGAGGTAGAAAATGACCTGCGTTGTGCCCTTTCAAGCACTCCTCCGCGTATCCCAGAATTGGCGAAGAAAAAACAATCACAGGTTTCTCATTGACTGTAATCTTCATCTGAATAAAATTAATTACAAATTTACAATATCCTGGTATTCTATTGAACTTTTTGTTTATTGCATTATGCTTCAGTTTGGTCTGTTAAGTAATTCATTATAAATAAAAAAAAAACTATTTTACTTTTATTCAAGTTTTATAAATCCATCAACATTTTCAATTGGCATTTAATTTGTAAAACTCCACTATAGAAATAATTCATGTAAAATTGTAGATGTATATGTACTAATATGGAAAAAATACAGGATTTTCAGTATTATATGCATATTATTTGGAATGCACTTTTTGAGGCAGACAATCTTGGAAAGGAGGGGGGAATGACATTCTGACATATGGTGAAAGGGGTGCATGAGGCAAACAAGGTTGAGAACCACTGGTCTAGAGGATTACTCTTATTTCGAGTTTGTCAAAGACAGTATCTTAAATACTTATACTATAACTCCAGAATCATACCGTCAAACTTTCCGAAAATTTCCTTAAATCTTCTAACATGAAATATGTTCAATTTGCTACTGAGAAATTACGTACTTTTCAAATGTGGCTTAAGACCACTTAAGCTAGCACTTTTGGTGACCTTGTCAATCTAGTGGTCTGTGAGGAATTCAAAAGACGAATTCCCTATAATATCATGAGAAATTTAGAAGACAAGGGTGAAAAAGATTTGATGAACCAAGCACAGTTGGCCAATAGATACACTTAAGTGCACAGGTTTAAGGGAGAGAAAAAGAAACCGAATATTGTAAAGTCACCCTCAGGACAAAACCTTGGGACTAACAGTGATATGTCGAATCTTACAGCTAATGCTAGCAAACCTGTGACTTGTTCATACTGCCGTATAGTCGGTCACCATGTATCTTGCTGTTGGGAACCAGGAACTTCAATATATTTTGGATTTTTTTTGTCAACCTAATGTAAAGACTAAACCCAAGCTACCACCTCATAAACTAAGTCTGTTAGTAATGTAGCCAAAGTCAGTGATTCTCAGAAAGATCCTTTTCTTGATTTTATATTCAAGGGTACAATTTCACTTTCAAAGCAAGGTAAAAGATTTCCTGTTAACACACTAAGAGATACTGCAGGTGCTCAAAGCTAAATAGTACATAGTGCTCTCCCTGGAATTAAGAAAAATTATACAGGAGAGAAAGTGCTTTTGGAAGACTTATCCTCTTATTCATCAGTAAACTTTGCTCAAGTTTACCGTGATTGTGACTTGTTGAAGGGAGTGGTTAAGGAAGGAGTGGGAGAGAAGTTGCCAGTAGCAGATGTTACATTTCTACTGGGTAATGATCTAGCTGGTTCACTTGTTGTTCCTAACCTTATAGTGGTTGATGAACCGTTGACGGAGAGTCCTGCTCAGGACTTGGAGAGTGAACATCCACAATTATTTCCTCTTTGTGCCGTCACTAGATCTCAAACTTCACTTGACCAGAGTGCTGATGCTTCAAGTGTTCCCACTTTCACTTGTGATCTCCCCAGCCAGGTTATGACCAGGGAAAACTTAGTTAAAGCTCAGAAAGAGGATACTTCTCTTGCCAAATTTCATTATGAAGCAGTACCCAAGTCAGACATTGTTAAAGTCCCTTGATTTTTCTATGAAGATGATGTCTTAATGAGAAAATATCGTCCAAGATATTTAAAGGATGGTGACTCCTGGGCTGACGTCCATCAAATAGTTATACCATATTCTGTTAGAGTACAGCTCATAGAACTGTTTCATGATGTCCTAAATGGTCTCTTGGGGATATGTATAACCTATAACAAACTTAATCAGGATTTTTCTGGCCAGGTGAGAAGAAGCAAGTGGCTAACTTCATCAACACTTGTCATTCTTGCCAATTAGTTGGGAAGCCCAATCAGGTTATTCCTCCCGCTCCACTTAACCCTATTCCTGTTACGGAGGAACCCTTTAACAAGATTCTGATAGATTGTGTGGGGCCACGTCCAGTAACCAAGAAAGGTAACCAATATTTGTTGACCATAATGTGCCCCACAACTAGGTATCCTGAGACATTCCCAGTAAGAAACATTAGAGTTAAACCTATTGCTGATATTTTGTTAATTTTTTTACACAGGTAGGTATCCCCAAAGAAATTAAATCTGACCAAGGATCTAATTTTACAAGTGACCTCTTCTCCAAAGTGTTATCGGCGTTAAGCATAAAACAAACGTTGTCATTGGCATATCATCCCCAGTCACAAGGTTCCCTAGAAAGATACCATCAAACAGTAGAATCCATGCTTAGCAGATTTTGTTTTGACACAAGAGCTGGTTGGGACGAAGGAATTAATTTCATGCTCTTTGCAATTAGAGAATGCCGACAAGAATCACTTGGATTCTCACCTTTTGAAAGGTTGTATGGTCGTAAAGTAAGAGGACTCCATAAAGTCTTAAAAGAACAATGTTTTAGTTAAGTTGCATATATTCTTAATCAGACTGTTGGTCAATATCTTGATAATTTTAAATCCAAATTAAGTAAAGTAGGATAAATTGCACTAGATAACTTAATAGAATTTCAAAGAAAGATGAAGAGTATTTATGATCGAAAAGCTAAAATCCGTAAATTCAATTCTGGAGATGAAGTATTACTATATTTGCCTATTCCAGGTTCACCCCCCAAATGTAAATACCAAGGCCCTTACAAAGTATCTCATCATTTAAATAAAGTAAACTACGTTGTTCTAACTACTGACTGTAGACAGCATTCTCAACTAGTACATCTTAACTTAATTAAATTATTTTGCTGGAGTCCTCAGGGTGACTCTGGTGAGAGATCTGTCCTCACCAAGCAGGCGTTCTCTGCTGAGGACATAGATGTGGTTGGGGAGGACAGTCCTATTGTAGGAAGCAGGAAAAAAAACTCTTATATAATAAACAACATTAAAGAATGCTTACCAAACTTAACCGATCGAGAGCAGGCGGATATTACTAAAATACTGCAAGAGAACTCAAGTGTATGCAGGGATAGCCCAAGTAGATGTCATAATGTTCTCCATGATATCAAACTCTCCACTAATTCCATCTTGTACGACAGACTCCTTACTGACTCCGCCCAGAGAAGAAGGCCAAGATGAAGGACGAAGTTGACTACCTGTTGGAGCAAGATCTGGTGGTACCCAGCTACTCCTCACGGGCTTCTCCTTCCCTACTGGTCCCAAAAGATGGAGGTGGAACTATTTATTTCAGAAACGTGGGATTTTCACGTCGCCCGCCTTCGAGCTACCCTACAGGGTTTGGACGAGGCAAGCCTGACTATCAACCTGGCGGTCCCAATTCGGTCAGGCCACCATCGTGGGTCAAGGACGATGTTGACCCAAAACTGCCAACGTCAATACCCTCCCACAACAAAGAGGAAACGAAACCGGGTCGCTGGCTCACCCTCATTCAACTACTACTAATTAAAGCCCAGGCATCGTGCGTGTCTCGTCCCGACGACCGACGACGATGATAGTCGATTGTGACTTCGCCCAATACTTGGAGGCTCTCTCGCCTGTCGTCCGCAGACACAAATGGCCTACGGTTGGTCGTTGCTGCACCTGCTCTAGAGACGCAAGTCCTCCTCTTCGAAAAGAAGAAAGCACTCCACCCCATATCAAAGGAGAAAACAACATTTTAGCAGATACATTATCCCGAGAAGCAGACTTTCCTCATTGAACATCATCGATTTGCACTGCACTTGTGACGCCTTCTAATTGTCGGATGCCCATCTCCTTCTAAGATTACAATGGACTTCGAGGGGGAGGTGTAACATAGAAGGGTCACACTTCCATGTAAATACACAGCACAGTCACTTTTATCTGCATGGCTTACCCCACATGACCCAAAACAATAGTTCCCATCAGGCAAACTAGTAAAAACACGAGACAGGAGTTGGCTCCTGATTGGTGGAAAACCTAGCCGGCTCTTGGGGGCGCCATCTATGAGAGGTATGGGGCGTCGGTTGGTAGAATGGTATCGCTCTTGCCTCGCAAGCGAGATGTCACAGGTTAGATTCCCTGGCCAGTGGAAAAGTTGTTTGGACATACTTCCTAGCCCTCATTGGTCCCTGTTCACTTGGCAGTGAAGTAGGTACCTGTTGTGAATCGAAAGTTGCTAATTCGTATTCAGGGAAAGTTGCTGGAGCTTCCAATAACTTGATGACATAAACCATTGACTCTTCAGGCTTCTACGCCCTTAACTCATGAGACATAAAAGCATGCTGTTGGAGCGTTTACACAGCTCAACATTTGAGGGCTGTAAATGCTTCTGCGCTTCACCTCACACAAGGATGTGGAGGGGGGGTGGGGGTCCCCCCCCCCCCAAAAAAAAAAAATCTATGAGAGGTGATGTCTCTTCTGAGCAATAATACACCGAAAGTTCAATTCTCATCTCCATCGGCTCCTGTTCTCCCTGCTGCTCTGTCGTGGTGTGACCCACTGTTACCGGCACTGCCTGTTCACCGCGGTAATCTACTGGCCATCTATTTGTAACGCGTATTCGTACAGCTGAATACATTATTTTTCACCCTTGTATAAATGTGTTTTGTGTTGATTTGGTTGTAAGAATATTATTTAAAACCCACTTGCATATTTTTCACGTCCTAATATTTACACTATGTTGGGTACTGTCCTGTCAACCATGAGTGTGGGATATACTATTCATTTTAGCAAAGTAATGCTGTAATAACTAAACCCACAGTAAAACATAACTAGAAAAGATCACAATACAAACAGATTTTCATTTGATACGTAATTGGGCATGAGAATTACAAGGTATTATAACTAAATTATTTCTACCAAAAAGCCCCTAGGCACACACAGGTAAAGAAATCATTTACATTTTGAGATTACAATAAAAGTAAAAGTTAAAGTAAAGTAACTTAAGACATTTGCCTTCTTGATTGATCAATGTTCGTGACAATGTAGTTAAGCTGTATTGATGAATTATGAAATTATACGATTGTTCTTTACTTCTAACAATTAAAGAAAAAAATACTTGCTCTTATTACAAATAATGAATAAATTTACATGAGATACCTAGTAAGTGACTAAGAAATTACTAATGGAATCAACACACTCCCGTGGCTAAGTACAAAGCACACATAAAACACGTCACATATGAAATGCTCGTATTACTTCAAACATTATTAGCATTCTGTCACATATATAAAAAATTCTATCTGTAAGTATCAGGTGAAGAAATGACTAGAGCTTAACTAAAACACTCTTCCGTGGCTACAAACAAAACACATATAAAACATGCTGCATATGAAATATTACTTCAAAATTATTAACATTTTATCACTCACATCAAAAATTATTTCTGTACATATTACATGAAGAAATAGCTGGAGCTTAACTAAAACACTTTTGTCGCTAGGAGCAAAACACACATTACGTTGCATATGAAATATGACCAAAAATTATAAACATTTTGGTTTTCACATCAAAATTTATTTTTGTATATATCACAATATTTACTTCACAACACTCTCATATATCACCAATATACAAACCATTTCATGATACATATTCATGAACCAGATGAAAAAATGCAATGTACTTCTACCTATATTCTACACATTTGCAGAGGGTGGTGACCTTTGTACATCCACATTTGATGATTGCCCGATAGGCTTCACCTGCTGGTGGCTGAGTCATCCATTTCATTTGCCACTGTGCTGATGGTTCATGCCATGACCACCCAAAGTACCCAGGATCAGGTAATTGTGGCTCTTTCACAAGAGATTAACCCCACACATGACCAGCATGGAAGGCTGCACGAAGTGCCTGTTGTGTGAGTGCATCCTGTGTTGCGGGAATATTTTCAATTCCCCTTCCTTTCTGGGTAAATAGGACTTTCCTCGCTATATTCACAGTTGTATCTGAGCTGCCACGTTCATAAATGATCACAACAAATCTTTCTATCACTGGCATTACATCCAATATCTCGTCTTTGGTTGGCATCTTAGCTAGTGTACAAAGTGATACGGTAACCTCCCTGAAGCCATTCCACGCTGACCATGATGTACGTTTCCCTCTTCCACCAAAGAACGAAGAGACATCACAACCAGTCAAAGCGTGAAATGAAGGGAGCGCAGTACACTTGTTACCCAGTGCCTGTGCCATGGTTGTAGCATCAAAATACCTGAATGCTGTACCTGTACCAAATGCTAACCACAGACATTTAATTCCAATCTGTTCAGCCATGCTTTGCAAAGTACAACTACGTCTGTATCAACAGATTTTAGGATGATTTTCTGCAAACCCTGTTTAGCACCTTCTGATGCATGGAGTAACGTTCTTGTGTCAGCCTCCTCTTGAGAACAAGGCATCAATGCTGTAACATCAACTGAAGCATCAGAGGAAAGCACAATTTTGCCACGCGTAACAATGACTAGACCAGAGAAACTCTCAGCAGTAATACGTCTGTGATTAAATGGAAGAGCTCAGTTTTGTTGTTATTCACTTTAAGAAACTTAGCCCAATTTCTTGGTACCTTGTTTTTATCTACAACCCGTCTTCGTATTCCTTGTCCCCTTTTCTTCCGAGTTACTTATTTCAAGCTGGAATTGAAATATACATCAAAGACCATGTCAACTCTGTGAACCTCACCAGCATACTGTCTGCAGATGTAATTCATGATCTTAGCAACATAATCATCAAATGTGTCACTCATACTTGGCTTGATCATGTTAACAATGACAGCGCCATCAAGTATTATCATTTCAGCAATGGCAGGGAATAATGCATTATGATCTGGAACAAAAACATCGAGACACGATAGGAGATCAGCCTTCATTCCAGGTTGCATACTTACATAATCAGAGAGGGCTGGAGGGTAAGACTGATTTTCATGAGAGAAGAAATCATCCATATCATTCTCTCGCTCTTGGCAAGCAACAAATATGGCTGAAAAGAAGCTGCGGTTACTTTCGTGATTCCTCCTTCAGGGAGTTTCTGCTAAACAAAGAGAGTTTGTTCTTCAATTCCAAGTGACAGGAAAGTAATAGTAGTAGTGGTGCGTGTGTGTGTGTGCGTGTGTGTGTGTGTGTGTGTGTGTGTGTGTGTGTGTATTGCAACCCCCATGACATTTTATAACAACTGCCATAAGAATATTGTAATATGTAACTAACGGAGAGTGGCGGATTGCTGGCTAATTTAATGGTGAACATTCATTAAAACAGTGTATCAACGCTCTCGTCACAACATCATATCAAGATATTTATGCCTTACAAAGGTGCCAGTAATTGTAACACAGATCCCACCCACACAGAACACAAAGTGATCACTGGTAACTAGTTTTGACTTCAAAAGGTTTATGCCACTTGATCCTCGAGCAAACCCTGGTGGAGGCTCAGACACTGTGCAGCTCTCGATATCTTCTAGTAGAACATGATTCTAGACGTCTTTTATCGATATTACATGATGATAATCTTGTTATTGGTTCTACTGTAGCTGAAGGTGATCTTCAGCACATGATGCCACCACTGATAATGCTGGTGTGGTGTTACTGTAGCTGTAGATGATGCACATGACCAACACAACATTGACTGCTGTGAAGACAGCCGTCAACAAGGCTGACTTCACCGACACTCTGGATGAGAACATTCATCATACCTTTGAGACGCTCCGGGCAATAACAAGACAAGCAACAGAGCTGCTTAAGATGTGCTTATTGGCGTTTATTGCCTCTGCCTCTTGTCTCCCTCTCGCCTTAATTACTAACACATCAAACGAGGACAAGTCACGTGGGTGAAGGTCAGGGGAAGTGAACAAACTCTGTGTCAGAGAGGACAGGCTGACATCACCCAAACTGACATATTTACCACTAACTCACGATGCCTCCTGAGCCTCGCCATTGAGCACAACCAGAATATTAAGTGTGGGTGTTCAGCTGGTCCACCATGTGCGTGCTCCGGCCACTATGTTCTGCTTAAGGTTCTACAGTTGCCGCTCTACACACAATGATTATGCACCAACAGGAGCCTCACGTGGAGAGAATGGCGACGCAGCAGCACAGAATGGTGAAGCAGCAGCACAGAATGGTGACGCAGCAGCACAGAATGGTGAAGCAGCAGCACAGAATGGTGAAGCAGCAGCACAGAATGGTGAAGCAGCAGCACAGAATGGTGACGCAGCAGCACAGAATGGTGAAGCAGCAGCACAGAATGGTGACGCAGCAGCACAGAATGGTGACGCAGCAGCACAGAATGGTGACGCAGCAGCACAGAATGGTGAAGCAGCAGCACAGAATGGTGACGCAGCAGCACAGAATGGTGAAGCAGCAGCACAGAATGGTGAGGCAGCAGCACAGAATGGTGAAGCAGCAGCACAGAATGGTGACGCAGCAGCACAGAATGGTGACACAGCAGCACAGAATGGTGAAGAAGCAGCACAGAATGGTGACGCAGCAGCACAGAATGGTGAGGCAGCAGCACAGAATGGTGAAGCAGCAGCACAGAATGGTGATGCAGCAGCACAGAATGGTGACACAGCAGCACAGAATGGTGAAGCAGCAGCACAGAATGGTGAAGCAGCAGCACAGAATGGTGAAGCAGCAGCACAGAATGGTGACGCAGCAGCACAGAATGGTGAGGCAGCAGCACAGAATGGTGAAGCAGCAGCACAGAATGGTGACGCAGCAGAACAGAATGGTGACACAGCAGCACAGAATGGTGAAGCAGCAGCACAGAATGGTGAAGCAGCAGCACAGAATGGTAAAGCAGCAGCACAGAATGGTGAAGCAGCAGCACAGAATGGTGAGGCAGCAGCACAGAATGGTGACGCAGCAGCACAGAATGGTGAGGCAGCAGCACAGAATGGTGAGATAGCAGCACAGAATGGTGACGCAGCAGCACAGAATGGTGAGGCAGCAGCACAGAGTGGTGAGGCAGCAGCACAGAATGGTGAAGCAGCAGCACAGAATGGTGAAGCAGCAGCACAGAATGGTGAAGCAGCAGCACAGAATGGTGAGATAGCAGCACAGAATGGTGACGCAGCAGCACAGAGTGGTGACGCAGCAGCACAGAATGGTGAAGCAGCAGCACAGAATGGTGACGCAGCAGCACAGAATGGTGACACAGCAGCACAGAATGGTGAAGCAGCAGCACAGAATGGTGACGCAGCAGCACAGAATGGTGAAGCAGCAGCACAGAATGGTGACGCAGCAGCACAGAATGGTGAAGCAGCAGCACAGAATGGTGAGATAGCAGCACAGAATGGTGACGCAGCAGAACAGAATGGTGAGGCAGCAGCACAGAATGGTGAAGCAGCAGCACAGAATGGTGAAGCAGCAGCACAGAATGGTGAAGCAGCAGCACAGAATGGTGAAGCAGCAGCACAGAATGGTGACGCAGCAGCACAGAATGGTGAAGCAGCAGCACAGAATGGTGAAGCAGCAGCACAGAATGGTGAGATAGCAGCACAGAATGGTGAAGCAGCAGCACAGAATGGTGAAGCAGCAGCACAGAATGGTGAAGCAGCAGCACAGAATGGTGAAGCAGCAGCACAGAATGGTGACGCAGCAGCACAGAATGGTGACGCAGCAGCACAGAATGGTGACGCAGCAGCACAGAATGGTGATGCAGCAGCACAGAATGGTGAAGCAGCAGCACAGAATGGTGACGCAGCAGCACAGAATGGTGACGCAGCAGCACAGAATGGTGACGCAGCAGCACAGAATGGTGACGCATCAGCACAGAATGGTGACGCATTAGCACAGAATGGTGACGCAGCAGCACAGACTGGTGACGCAGCAGCACAGAATATCAATTAGAAAAGTATTCATAGAGGAAAAAAATAAACAAAAACCCATTGAATATAAGTTGTTCTAATGTTGTATGTAACTCAAGTTAATTTCTTTGTGTTTGTGGTCATGTTGACGTGTTATCCACTGACACTTGGTAAGGATGTTTATCTGATGACAGAGTCTACTTCACACGAAACTATTGATACTAAAAATGTATCAATACCTGTTTTGGCTCGAGAGACTTAGAGATTAACACACACACACATTATATATATATATATATATATATATATATATATATATATATATATTATATATATATATATATATATATATATATATATATATATATATATATATATATATATATATATATATACATATATATATATACATATATACACATATATATACATGTATGTGTGTGGGAGGGATGCAATCTAGAACCTGTTAGAACTGACCTTTACACCGGGAAGGGTCAGCAGCAGCACTAGGCGGTCAAAATATAAAGTGCAGTGTACATAAAAGTAAGATTTTTATATTACTTGTGTGAGTCTGTCTGCGTCCACTCCTTGACATTTCTGGCGAAAAGGTGGAGCGTCTTGTGTGTGACGGAGAGGAAGTGAGTGCCGGCAAAGGTCATCTGTGTGTGTGTGTTTTATAATAATAAAACACACACAAACACACACCTGTGGTGTAACGGTCAGCATGCTCGCCTCGCCAGCGAATGGACCCGGGTTCGATCCCCGATCACGGTGAAACTATGGGCAAGCTTCTTTACGTCATTTGCCTCTGTCTACTCAGCAGTAACTGGGAACCTGGATGTTAATCGCTTTGCCGATCGTGTTCCGGGGTAATGGTTAAGCCAGTGCAGTTGGCGAGTTGTCCGGTCTTCTCGGACTATTCCTTGACACTGGGTCATGCAACTCGTTAACTCAGGGTGTGGTTGTTGTGTTGGCGACAACTTCTACACCTTAAACAAATTCACTCCTAGGTGTCCCTTGGGCCGGCTATCCTCGTTACAAGAGGGGCAACCATTATTTTTTATTATTTATAATAATAACAATAAATGTTACGGTTTCTTCAAAATACAGTAGACATAAGTTGTAAATATGCAAAAGTGGTACAAATACTATATGATATTTTATGTTATGGGAGCGTCATTTACTGTAATAAGGAATATCAGCACAGTTAAAGTACAGCAAGTCTTGGACTGGGAATCTTAGGTGATAACAGGTGGCAGTGGTGAGGAAAGTCATGCAGCAGAAGGTAGCGGTGTCGCAGAACCTCAAGGTCAAGGTCATGACCAGGGAGAGTTGAGAGTCGTCATCGTACTGACACGAACGCTAGGAGTCCTCGCTGTGTAACAGTTAAAGAGGAAGACCCGGGAAGAAGCATAGGTAAATTTAGGAAGTATGAACATTACTGAAACATCCAATAGCTCAGGAGCAGAAACTCAGTGGGACTAGACACGACGGAGGATGTGGAGATGATAGCCGGAAGATATCGAGTGTGTTGTGGCCCAGCTATGGAGGAAGGTGGGACATGGTCGGAATAGAGGTTGATGTGTATAACCATGGTCTTGGCGTGGTTGATGGTGACTTAGTGAACCAATCTTGGAGACTGTTCAGTATATTCCGGAGGGCTCTGTAGTCGGGAGCCAAGTTGTTCACACTGATTCTAATGGTGAAATCGTCGACATATTTCGAGCGAGAGGGGGGGTTTCTCTCAGGATAGGGAAGCAGAGAGGTTCCGTCTTGGCGACTTGGGGGACGCCGCAGGTGGAGACAGCCCCTCGGAAATGTACATCTTGGCGTTGGTCACTAAGGAAGTCTGTGAGCCAGGGACTGACACTTCACCGAAACACAAAGTCGATGGCTTTGTTGATGATCATATTCTGAATGACTAAGTCGAACGCTTTGGTGAAGTCTATGAAGGTCAGACTCACAGATGTCTCACGTATCTTTAGTCTGCAGTAGGTAAAACTAAGAAAGCTCCACCACCTAGGTAGGATGCTAGTCCGTCCACCTAAGGATTGTTCCACCATCATTATATATATATATATATATATATATATATATATATATATATATATATATATATATATATATATATATATATATATATATATATATTTAATGTAGATCCACAATGAAAACGTGGATAAGATAAATCTTGATAAAATCACACAGCAAAAAGGGAAACAATGGAGCACCTTACCTTTCGTCTTTATTCAAGACATCTTCAGAGGCAACTGAATTACAAGGACCGAGAAAGGCTTAAGTACACAGGGTGACCTTACTAAACATGAGATCAGGTCATAAACATGACATCCACTAATACGCACACCAACACCACCACAAACACAAAAGGAGCTTAAGAGAAAGGGCGACGTAACTAGTCATGTTAAGTCAGGTCAAAAATATGGGACCCACTAATCATCTATCCTACATCTAACTGGAATGCT
This sequence comes from Homarus gammarus, assembly GCA_958450375.1. Classification (NCBI taxonomy): domain Eukaryota; kingdom Metazoa; phylum Arthropoda; class Malacostraca; order Decapoda; family Nephropidae; genus Homarus; species Homarus gammarus. The sequence continues at coordinate 522,141 of CAUDMG010002591.1, forward strand.
TTCAAAGCATTTTTAACCTTGGGCCACTAACAAATAAATTTGTGGAACATATTATCAGCTTTGTACTGACCATCACTCAGGCTTATAGAATTCAATTCTCTAATCAAACTTGCCTCAACCAGAAGTCTTTCTGTGACACATGATGACCATTACACTTCTAAGCTGTTTTCCCATTCTATGGGATGATTATTGTTCCTAACTTGAACGAACAGTACACTGCTTTCAGATGCTGCTCCTCGGTATCGCTATAGATAACAAACTAAATTGGAAAACAAACATCAGTGCAATTGTCAAATCCTCCAGCTATCGTCTCCACCTCCTCCGTAATCTCAAGCTCCTCGGAGTTCCCGCACCCGAGCACCTCAATACTTCCTCAACATTCTTATTTCCCAAACTCATCTATGCTTCCCATTCCTGGTCTTCCTCCCTAAATGCCACATAACGGAAACACTTAGAAAAAGTGCAGAAGGTGTGCAAGATTATTCTCTCCCCTTCCTACTCCACATATCAAGAAGAGCTCAACACAGTGACACAACTCGGCTCTCTCTGATCATCACCATGATCTTAGGTGCAAATTTGGTGAGAAGCTTCTGGACTATCCTGGATACCGGCGCCTGCTTCCACCTGAGATCCCTCGTCCGCGAGTTGCTGTTCGACCCTACAACCGCACTCAGCCCATACGAGTACGTACTGATTGCTATAAGAACAGCCCAGTCCCAACCATTGTGAAAATGATCAACAACTCGTAGTTAACCAGCGTATTCACTCCCAGCCAATTTTACTTTTGCACTGTTACTATGATGAAATTCCCTAGGGAGTGAATGACCTTCTCCTCGTGTTTTTTTCTTATATATCATATTTTTATCACTTAAGTTATTTGTATATTATTTGTCAATCAAGTGATCCATTCCCCAGCATTGTGTATTTTCCGCCCTTGGCTGGCAGTGTTTCTTCAATAATTATTAGGGTGTGTCATACGGAGGCGAATTTTTTTTTTTTGAGTTTGAAAAATCGGCCCATGGTATTAATGATGTAGTTCTATGTGCAGAATCATGTGATATCTTCATATTTGAAAAGTTTTCATTTTTTGCTAGGTAAATTTTAACTTGAAATCTTATGAAAATTCAGTATTCCCACCCTTTTACCAACACCACTAAATAGCTTATTTAAAGTAAAGTAAATGTATCAGGTTAATTTATTAGGATGAAAATGATCCAGAATAGTGAAACGAATGATCTTGACACATTTATTAAATTTAATATTCCTTTAGAAAACAAAATCATCAAATACAAAAACCGGTTTTACTACTACGACCCGGTGTTGCTGCACACCATAGAGAATATGTCTTTCTTGCTTCTATTTCTACTCATCACCTCCTTGCTGACCACCAGAGCTCGGATGTAGCCTTCCCTCCTCTCCTGGCTGTACTGCTAGCTCACTGCTAGCCTGGATGTTATCCAGATCTATGAGATCAGTGAGGGTCTTGGCACCTAGATTGACTTTAGGAGTCTTCCTGACCCTGAAGGAATCGTCACCAACTGATTCGTCATGCCCAGATCCTCTCATAAGTCTCATATCCAAGATCTTTTTGACTGCCACTCTTCTCTCCTCCTCATCCTTACTGCAGAGCATTGTCTGCAGAACTGCCTCGGGATGAGCATACCAGGAAGATCTCCTCACAGTCTGCTCCACAATCTGAACAACCTTCCTTGGCTGACTCCTCAGGAGCTCAAGCTGGAAGAGAACATGCCTCGGACCTTCGGAGAACGATGACTTGACCTTGGTGTTGAACCAATTTGGCAAGTAGACACTCACGATGAATTGGACAATAAGTCTCAGCTTGTGAAGCTGGTTCCCTTTCAGTTTATGATGAGCGACCCAAATTCTGCAGAACCTGAGAGCCGTTGTGAGCCACCTAGAATGTGAGACTGGACCTATCTGCAGGTAAGCAAGTCTATCAGGCATGACCCCAGTTTTGATGGCACTGCAAATCATGTAACCATAGTACTGGTCAGTACTCAGGTCGTCAATGACAGTATGTGCAAGCTCAACGAGTGGAGGGCCAACTGTGATTTTTTCAAAGCTCGGATTTATTTCTAACTCAGTGGCAGAGTCCAGCATCTTGCCAAGAGGACCAGACCATCTGTTGTTTGAAAGAGTCTTGCCATCCAGCTCCTGGATCAGATGTCTGAGTGGCAACTCGTTGGTGTGGAGGTCACAAACAATCCAGACTAGCTTCCTCCCAATCTTCCGCTCTATCCACTGAATGACCCCCCCCCCCTTGCCACCCTGTGTTTGTGTTGGTGCTGTCCCCTCCAATGGCCTGCAGGGTCTGGTCTACGTTCCTCTCTCTGAGCCAGTTCACAATGTTATCTGCCACTATCTCAGCTGGTTTCCTGATGTCATCTTTCTCTGGAGTGAAATGCCACAAATACTTCCCTCCTGGTTCACTGCAGCAGGAGTAGTGTTCCTCCTTCACCATGGCAGGGAACAACTTGTCAGAATCTCCAACTTTCATGAACACTTTAGTGTCATCCCTTCTCCCATCAAAGAACAAACAATTGATTCCATTTTCTCTTATCCCCTTATCAAACTCCTCTTCTAGGTTACTGACAAGTTTCTCCTGAGCTCTCCTTACTTTGTTATGATCTATCACCAGGTGAACATCATCAGGTGTTATCAAACCACCGTCAACCCAGGCAGCTGTTGCTATCTCTGCAGTTTCTCTGAGACCAGTGTGGTGTCGCATGCTGGCCAGAGCTATGCTCGGGATATATTTCCTATTTCGAATCTTATGCCTGGAAGGTTTGGGATCATTATTTTCTGGGTTAGGGACAAAGTCACCATTCTCCTGGTCAGC
>CAUDMG010002591.1:530000-552500 GCA_958450375.1 Homarus gammarus
AGAAAGCATTCCAAGTTCTTGCCTGTGCCTCAGTCATTGTTGCAAGGAAGTGTGGATCTCTGAGTAGTGTTCTTATTTGAGGTCCATCATAAATCCCTGCCTTTTTCTTCTCGTCGCTAAGACTTGGAAAGGTTGAGCATATGTATCTGAAACACTCTCCACTATGATCATGAGCCTTGACGAATTGCTTCATGAAACCAAGTTTTATGTGCAGAGGAGGACGGACAATGTTTTTCCTGTCAACCAGAGGATCGTTAATGATATTCTTGTCACCAGGCGTCAAACTATGACCTTGGTGGCCAATTCTTTTTCACCCAATGGTCTGCTGTAGCCCTGCTGTCCCAGCAGCACAGAAAACAGGGGTATTTTGTGTACCCTCCTTGCTGGCCCAATAGAAAGTTTACCATTTTCAAGTCCACACAAAATAACCATTCATGAGCATGGTATTGCAACCTCTCTAGAACAGTCTTAATGTTTTCATACTCTTCTTTAATTTGTACAGAATGTCCGATTGGAATTGAACCATACTTGTTTCCGTTATGAAGAAGAACACATTTCAAGCTCCTTTTAGAACTGTTACTAAAAAGTCTCCAATCCTTACTATCATATGCTGGTAGTCCCATGGAGAGAAGAAGTCCTTCTACATCATTACAAAAAACAAGCTGGTCATATGAATGAAAGTACTTCCGCAGTTGCTCTTCTCTGTTGCGATAAAAGGAGACACTCGTGCCAGGTTTTAAGAGTCGTTTCTCTTGAAGCCTGGAAGCTAACAATTCAGCAGACTGTTTTGGCAAATTTAGATCTCTGACCAGATCATTCAATTCTGACTGAGTAAACAACATTGGCTTTTCACAATCTTCAGCAGATGGCTTGAAAAAATCAGTCTCTTCATCTTCATCAGTAGAAACAGGTGAATTCCGGTCTATATCCTCAATCTCTGGTAGCTCAGTAAATTCTGGCACGTTACGTGATGGAGCAAATCTGAGATCAGATTTGGATTCAGCACCTTAAAGTTAGTAAAAAACAGTTAAAAGGTTTCATGCCAGAAAAATTAAAAAAAATTTTGTAGACCAGTGTAATAATAATAATAATAATAATAATAATAATATTATTATTATAATAATGATAATAATAATAATAATAACAATAATAATAATTATAATTATAATTATGATTATAATTAAAATTATAATTATAATTATAATTATAATAATAATAATAATAATAATAATAATAACAATATATCTATATAAAACAAAAAGTATGTCTGTTTGTGTGTTTGTGTGTGTGTGTGTGTGTGTGTGTGGGTGTGTGGGTGTGTGTGTCTGCACTAGAATCTCGGAAACTACTTTACCGATCTGTAGTGATGATGGATGATGTTATATGTAGTGATGATGGATGGTTTTATATGTAGTGATGATGGATGATGATGTTATATATAGTGATGATGGGTGGTGTTATATGTAGTGATGATGGGTGGTGTTATATGTAATGATGATGGATGGTGTTATATGTAGTGATGATGGATGGTGTTATATGTAGTGATGATGGATGTTGTTATATGTAGTGATGATGGATGGTGTTATATGTAGTGATGATGGATGGTGTTATATGTAGTGATGATGGATGGTGTTATATGTAGTGATGATGGGTGGTGTTATATGTAGTGATGATGGTTGGTGTTATATGTAGTGATGATGGATGAGTGTTATATGTAGTGATGATGGATGATAATGTTATATGTAGTGATGATGGATGATATATGTAGTGATGATGGATGTTATATGTTGTGATGATTGAAGGTTTTATAAGTAGTGATGATGGATGGTGTCATATGTAGTGATGATGGATGATGTTACTGTATATATAGTGATGATGGGTGGTGTTATATGTAGTGATAATGGATGGTGTTATATGTAGTGATGATGGATGATGTTACTGTATATGTAGTGATGATGGGTGGTGTTATATGTAGTGATGATGGGTGGTGTTATATGTAGTGATAATGGATGGTGTTATATGTAGTGATGATGGATGGTGTTATATGTAGTAGGTCTCACAAGCGCAAGATATAATCATAAGATGACCTCTCTAGTCTTGCAAGTAACACTCCTTTGTATGAACCCAAGTACTTTATTAGCCTTGTTACAAGTAAAAACACATTGTTTACTTGGCTTGCGGTTCCTACTTATCATTACTCCTAAATCTCTCTCGCAGTCGGATTTCTCAATGGCATCGTTGTTTATCTGGTAAATAGTTTCCCTGTTTACATCTCCTATACTGAGTACTTTACATTTGTCCACGTTGAATTTCATCTGCCATTTTTCAGACCTTTCGAAAATGTTTTTTAGATCTTCCTGTAGTTTTGCGGAGTCCTCGTCAGATTTAATTACACGTCCTATTTTAGTGTCATCAGCAAATTTGCTTATGTTGCTGTCTATGCAGATATCTATGTCATTTATGTATATAATAAATAATAATGGTCCAAGTACTGAGCTTTGGGGATCTCCACTAGTGACGTTGCTCCAATTGGATTTAGTACCGTTCATGCTCACTCGCTTTTTCCTGTCCTGTAGCCACGCCCTAATCCATTTAAGAACATTACCTTTAATGCCATGTGCTTCTACCTTTCTTATTAGTCTTTCGTGGGGGACTCTGTCAAAGGCTTTGCTAAAGTCGAGATATACCACATCATAATTGTGCCCCTCGTCCACCGATTCGAAAACTGATGAAAAGAATGCCAGCTTGTGAAGCCATGCTGAGAATCATTGATAAATTTGTGCTTCTCCAGGTGATTTCGAATAGAGTTTGAAATGATTGCTTCCAGTAATTTGCCTACAATTGATGTTAGACTGATTGGGCGGTAGCTAGAGGATAGTGATCTATCCCCCTTCTTGAAAATCGGTATTACATTCCCTATCCTCCAGGATTCTGGTATTACACCTGTTTTTAAGGACATGTTAAACAACTTTGCTAAGGGCATACTAAGCTCTTCCTTACATTCCTTTAATACTCTGGCAAATATCTCATCAGGACCAGGTGACTTATTAGGCCTTAGTTTGTCTATTTGCTTACTAACACCGTTACTAGTCACTACTATCTCGCTTAATTTGTTTTCTTCACTATCTCTGAATAGATTCGGTGCCTCGGGTATCATGTTTAAATTTTCGGAGGTGAAAACTGTTGAAAAATATTTATTCATATTATTGCTCTTTTCTCCATCATTATCAGTTAGCTCGCCGGTATCTGACTGTATTGGTCCAATCTTTTCTCGTGTTTTAGTTTGATACACTTGATAGAATCCCTTGGGGTTTGTCTTCGCCTCCCTTGCTATCCTCACCTCATTATTCCTCTTTGCTTTTCTTATCTCGGTCTTAACCCTACTGGCCAATACCTTATAATAATCCTGGAGGTAAATTTTGCCAAGATTTATCCTCCTACCTATAGCCTTCCTTTGGCCAATAATGTTCTTTAAATAATTATTTATCCATTTAGGGTCATTGTTGTTTGATCTGAGTTTTTTGTATGGTATGTTCTGCCTTTGTGCATTAAGTAACTCATTATTGAAATTGTCATGGACCTCGGCAACCTCAGATCTTGTTATCATGTAGGCTTCAACCCTCAGGTTCATGGGTGGGGTAAGGTCGGTGTAGTTCACCCCCAAGCGTGATATCCCTTCTCTCAGCTGCCTCTTCAAACTATCAAAGTTTGCCCTTCTGAAATCTGGGACTTTTGTGGAATTTTCCTTATGGCTGCCCTGAAAATCAAACTAGAATCTAATTTCTTTGTGATCGCTGTTTACAAGTCCGTTCCCTCCCTCGACATTGCTAATGAGGTTTTCTCTGTTCGACAGAACTAATTCGAGTATATTATTAACCCGGGTGGGTTCGGTTATATGTTGACTTCGGAAACAGTCCTGAATTGTTTCGAGAAAATCCTCTGATTCTGAGTTGCCCGTAAGGTCAATCCAATCTATTTGGCCAAGGTTAAAGTCGCCTACTAAACAGACTTTGTTGTGTATGGAAGCCCTGCACATTTCATCCCAGATAAGTCGCTCATTAACTCTATCAAGATTAGGAGGTCTATATATTACTCCTGTGATTAATTTTTCCCTACCGTCGATTAATTCTATCCAAATTGTTTCTGTATTCCACTCAGTTTTTATTTCCTTTTTTATTTCACTCTTCAGATTATCCCTGACATAGATTGCTACTCCGCCTCCTTTCCTAATCTACCTATCGGTATGGAATAATTTATAACCTGCAATTTGGTATTCGACAGGTAACTCACGTGAGTATAGGTTGGTCCATATTTCAGTGAATGCTATTATATCGATTTTTTCGGTACATACCAAGGCCCTAATATCATCTATTTTGTTTCTCATACTTCTACTGTTTGCAAAGTAGACACTGAGGTTAGTCGTGTTCTCAGTCCTCCCTCTGCCACGTTTAGGCTTTAACTCCCTGTCTAATTTAGTTTTTTCATCATTCCTAACTCTATTTCCCTGTAACCTTTCACTTTGTTTACCTGCTCCCTCTAGAGACCCAGCCAGGGTAGCCACCCCATCCTTTGACAGGTGCACCCCATCCCTAGCATAAAGGTCCCTTCTGCCATAGAAGTAATCCCAGTTGTCAATGAATGGGACTGATATTCACTTGCAATATTTGTCAAGACGGCCGTTGACACCAACTGTCCTTGACAACCATTCATTGCCAATTCTGCTTCTAGGCAGGACACCACATATGATAGGGATCCCTCCCTTAGTCCTAATACGATCTATAGCTGTCTTGAACTTATCAAGAAGCTCCTTGCTCCAACACCGACCAATATCATTGCCTCCTGCACTGAGGCAGATAATGGGTTTGTTCCCATTACCAGACAAGATATTGTCCATCCTGGCAACTATATCCCCCACCCCAGCCCCTGGCAAACACACCCTCATCCTATTTTTATTTTTACCACAAAAAGCTCTGTCCAAGTACAGTACCTGTGAGTCGCCAACAATTAATGTTTTTGTACCTTCGTTGTCAGCCCTGTCCCTGACTGTACTAACGTCCAATTCGTCTATCAAGGGACTGAACGAGTTGGTACACTTAGCTGTTGTTGTCATTGTTGACATATCCTTGGTGCATTTTTTCACCACCAGTTTGGTTGTCCCTTTCCTCACAACCTTCCATTTGCTTGAGTTTTCGTCAGACACGGGCTTTCCTTGTCTTGCCTCTTCCTTCATCCTCACCATCACTTCCTTTAACTTCACGTTCTCGCCCTTGGCCCTCTCCAACTCGTCCCACAAAAGCGCACACCCTCGACCACAAGTAGCACTGGCCATATCTGATTATATCCCCTGGAGCTAAGCCTGCCATGGCCTTTCCTCTAGTGAGGTCAGAACACAACTGTTTTAGGGCCTTGAAGTTCGTTATGTAGATGTTTGTCAGAATCCTGCAGGTACTTTTAACATAATTTACAAAGCTTGAACACTTGATCTTGATATTGTAATGTTTAGCCTTGCAGTTGATTATATTGAAAGTATTGGCAGCGCATTGGCAGCGTCTACCAAGAGTACATCCTCACAATCATGCTGCTTGAATATCTTTCTTACGGCGTGAATGACAGCTTCTCCCCCGGCCTGGTGTCCAGCACATACTCTACTTGGAGGTTCCCTATTGCTGCGCTAACATCATCTTTGACCACCTCCAATATACAGTTAACTCGTATCAGCACTTCCCCACACCTATCGGGCTACATCCTGGATTTTTATCCAAGGGGATGAGGCGGCTGGCGGTTAGAGCTTGTAGGTGTTGGATTCTTTCTTGCGAGGGCAGCAATGGCGTTGAATAGGTCACTTGCTGAGGATGATTTCCCACCCACCGATATCCGGTCCCTCCATGAGTGTTCAGTGCTTTATCCCACACTATTTCTCCTGTTTTTATTTTATTTTTTCAAAAAGGACAGCGTTTGGTGGTACATAAGTACCCTCAAATTTAATGCCTTCCTCTTTACATGCAAGAGGGTACTACTACTACTGCTAGTACAATGTAGTCACCTATCCCTGAAATACAGTAGGACCTTTCCTCTGTCCTCTAGAAGATGCCAGCATGGACTCTTTAATCCATCGTTAGTGAAAAGCCATTACCTAACCCCAGCAGATAGGTCATTCCTTGCACTACCAACAAGACTGGGAGGAATGGGAATCACTAGCAAGGAGGAACTTGCTGCCAAAGAAGATCAGAACTCTGTCAAGCTCAAGGCAGCCCTCACAGAGCGCATAATAGCTCAAAATATGGCAAGTAGCGTAGACACCAACAAACTGCACAAATTCGACTACAGAGTGACAGGAAACTCAAGGCGTAAAACTTCAATAACTGATGCAACAATTGTCAGAGAACTTGAAAAAAGTAGCTGTAGCGCAGTAGATGGTGCCATGATCCCAATATCCTTTATACCTGGGTAGTGAAACCTACCCCAAGTTATCATCAAATAAAGGAACAAACAGGGAACATGGCAATAATTATCTCCACAAAAACCGACTCAACTGAATGTATTTGAATAAATAAGAATAAGTTGGAGTAGGTGAGTCACAAATGGGAAGATAATTAAATAATTCAATTATTTGTTCTTAAAAGAGTACTGTCTAGCAACCATGGAATTTAAGGGAATAAGTGATTGTATATTAAAATAAGAGTGATGCCGGAAGGGTGAAAATACACAGTTAAGGAGTTAAATCAAATGAATGCTACTTAACATTAACTATATTAAACACAGACATTACAATATATACATAGCAATCACAACCAACTGGTTATTTTCTACCAAATAGGAGATTCCTTAACACCAGGATCCTTTCCTAGGTCTAAGTTAACGTGCCACTAATTACCAGGTACCACTAGGGAATTGTAGATGACTGAACAAGGCACGTCTATACTGGGCAAGTGTGGAGGCTAGAGTAGGGGTGGACACGTCCTACCTACACCATGGTTTACTAGAGAGAGAGTCTCTGGCCACACAGCATATGAGTGAGGAGAGTCTTAGCTCACTTGACTCAGGACAGTTGCCAAATAGTCTTATAACTAATTAATACTACTCTTGGTTTGACTTAACAGAGTAACACAAATGATGTATATTAATGACATACATAGATATACAATTAACCTAAGTAACTAAGAACAACAATAAGATAATAGTAAAAATAACAAGTCAGTAATAGCTTGTGTGGAGTGGAGGCGTAAACAGATACCACAGGATATGCGTGCTTCTATGGGTTACAGGCACATGACAATGGACGCCTCAAACTGGCTAACAACACTAAGGTTAAGAGCACAGAGCTTCAGCGTTAACAAACAAGAATTCCCAGACGCCATTATCCCAAGGTATGTTAGGCCTGTAGAAGCCATGCCCGCCCAGTGTGTGTACATAAAATCATACGTCATCAACCACGCCATGGTGTGCAAGATGGGAGGTTTAGTATGCATGAGGCACAACGAAGTAAAAACTTCACAGCGAATATCCTAAAGGAAATATGCTGCGATGTCATTGTGGAACTGACCCTCCTCCCATTAAACGATGAGTGCTTCCTTCACCAGGCTGCCAACACAACTAGCAAAGCTCGTATGGACGTCAGTGATCGAAGATTCTGAACGAGAAGACGGCGAGCCTTCTTTGTGGTCAGAATATTCGACCCCATGGCCGTATGTCACTGTGTCCTGTCTCCCGAGTCTTGAGCAACGAGAATGATAAGAACAGAATGTATGCAAACAGTATCTAGAACATGTACCTGGGCAGCTTCACTCCTCTTTGTGTTGACAACATCGGGTGGGATGGGACCTAGTGCATGGTCCTTCTACGCCAGACTGGCTGACGTGTTATCAGATCTGAAGCAGCAACCCAGAATCTAAGTCGCAGCCAGGCTGAATGTAGCCTCTTTGCTCAGGTCTGCTCTGCTATGCAATATGGGAAGAAGATAATTGGCCCCCATCTCTTGCAGACATAGACTATGAGGACAAGTCACTGAATGCCGTTTAGATCTTCAATTCAACTAACTCAGCTTGGGTAGATACTAATGTATTAAGATGACTAGGGAATAAAATGGTGGAGAAGGTATGGGTATAATGGATGTTGGAGTACTTTAATCTAAAAAAGTAGTAGCAGTAATAGTAGTAGTAGTAGCCTTTACCTTAAACAGGCACAATAACATGAGTTAGTATCTAGTGCATATGACACTGAAACTTTCTAAACTAAACGCATTCACAAGTCACCAACCACGAGCGAAACAACGACAAACAAGCAACTTACACAATCTCTTATCTCACAAAACATCTCTCGGTATAATATTAGTTTCCATTTTCTCATTGTCTCCTTCTTTAAATCCTGAAATACAAATATTCAATAAGCAATTTCAAGTGAACTATGGAGGAGGCAATGTGTAGCGAGTGCAGTAAAGGTTTGCCGGGTAGGACGTTCATGTGTGATTGAATTCCCTATTACGAGTATTTTATCGGTGTATGAAGCGCCACACCAGAGGTTGACGAGGCGCCTTTACACACACTACCCAACACTTGCCTTAAGGTGCCTTACTGTATTGTTGAGTGTTTACTATATATATCGTCTCTCTCTCTCTCTCTCTCTCTCTCTCTCACTATCAATAATAATTAAACAATTATGTGTTTTATTTTTCTTCAGTAATTGGTTTATTTTTTTAACTCACCAAATTGTCCAGGGCGTTTGTGGTGTTTGTGTTCTTTGTGTGATGTTTGTGTGGTGTTTGTGTGGCGTTTATGGTGTTTGTGTGGCGTTTGGGTGATGTTTATATGGTGTTTATGATGATTATGGTGTTTGTATGATGTTTGTGTGGTGTTTGTGTGGCGTTTATGGTGTTTGTGTGGCGTTTGGGTGATGTTTGTATGGTGTTTGTGTGGTGTTTATGATGATTATGATGTTTGTGTGGTGTTTATGGTGATTATGGTGTTTGTATTCTTTGTGTGGTGTTTATGGTGTTTGTGTGGTGTTTGTGTGGTTTTGTATAATGTTTGTGTGGTGTTTATGGTGTTTGTGTGGTGTTAGTGTAACGGTTATGAGGCGTTTGTAGTGTTTGTGGTGTGTGTGTGGCATTTGTGGTGTTTATGGTGTCAATGTGATGTTTGTGTGATGATTCTGGTGTTTGTGTGGTGTTTGTTTTGTGGTTATGGTGTTTGTATGATGTTTTAATTATGGTTGTGGTGTTTGTGTGGTGTTTTGTGGTGTTTATGGTGTCAATGTGATGTTTGTGGTGTTTTTGGTGTTTGCTGTTTGTGTGGTGCTTGTGATGTGTTTATGATATTCATGTGGTATTTGTGTGGTGTTTGTGTGATGTCTATGCTGTTTGTGTAGTGTTTATCATGTTGGTATGGTGTTTGCTGTTTGTGTGATGTTTGTATTGTGTTTGTGTGGTGATTGTGTTGTGTTTCTGTGGTGTTTATGGTGTTTGTGTTGTGTTTGTGTGGTGTTTGTGTTGTGTTTATGGTGTTTGTATTCTTTGTGTGATGTTTGTGTGGTTTTTGTGTAGTATTTGTGTTGTGTTTGTGTGGTGTTTGTATTGTGTGCGTGGTATTTGTGTGACGCTTGTGTGGCGTTTATGGTGTTTGTATTCTTTGTGTGGTGTTTATGTTGTGTTTGTGTGGTGTTTGTGGTGTTTGCTGTTTGTGTTGTATGTATGGTGTTTGTGTTGTGTTTATGTGATGTTTATGGTGTTTGTTCTGTTTGTATAGTTGTGTGTGGTGGGTTTTTTTTTGTTTTTTTGTGTTTGTGTTGTATGTATGGTGTTTGTGTTGTGTTTGTGTGGTGTTTATGGTGTTTGTGTTCTTTGTGTGGTTTTTTTTATGGTTGTGTGGTGTTTGTGTGGTGGTTGTGCGATGTTTATGGTGTTTGCGTTCTGTGTGTGGTGTTTGTGTGATGTTTATGGTGTTATGTGTGGTGTTTGTGTGGTGGTTGTGCGATGTTTATGGTGATTGCGTTCTGTGTGTGGTGTTTGTGTGATGTTTATGGTGTTTGTGGGATGTCTATGTTGTTTCTGTTTTTTGTGTGATGTTTATGTGGTGGTTTTGTGGTGTTTGTGTTATGATTATGGTGTTATGTGTGGTGTTTGTGTGGTGTTTGTGTGGTATTTGTGTGGTGTTTGTGTGGTATTTGTGTGGTATTTGTGTGGTGTTTGTGTGGCGTTTATGGTGTTTGTGTGGTGTTTGTGTGGTGTTTGTAATAATAATAATAATAATAATAATAATAATAATAATTAACGGGTTACTGAGTGACCATGGCAGCCAAAAAAGCTGAAAATAAACAGGTACATAGTTGGGGAATATGTCACTTGATTGACAAATAATATACAAGTAACATACTGTGAGGATAAAAAATATGGTATATCAAAATAACTGGGAGAAGGTCATTCATTCTCCAGGAAATTTCATCATAGTAACAGTGCAAAAGTAAAATTGGCTGGGAGTGAATACGCTGGTTAACTACGAGTTGTTGATCATTTTTGCAATGGTTGGGACTCGACTGTTCTTATAGCGATCAGTACGTACTCGTATGGGCTGAGTGTGGTTGTAGGGTCGAACAGCAACTCGCGGACAAGGAATCTCAGGTGGAAACAGGAGACGGTGTCGAGGAGGGTGCAGAAGTTCCCCCCCATATTTGTAAAGAAGGTCATGGTGATGATCAGAGAGAGCCGTGAGAGTCTTCGTGTTGAGTTCTTCTTGATATGTGGAGTAGGAAGGGGAGAGAATAATCTTGCACGCTCTTTTCTGCACTTTTTCTAGTTGTTTCCGTTTTGTGGCATTTAGGGGGGAAGAACGGGCAGGGAAAACATGGGTGAGCTTGGGAAGTATAAATGAAGAGTATGCACTGAGGACCTCGGGCGTGGGAACTCCGAGGAACTTGTGACGAGGGAGGAGGTGGAGACGAAAGCTGAAGACTTTACAATTGCACTGATGTGTGTTTTAAAATTTAGTTTTTTTTATCTACAGTGACGCTGAGGAGCGTGGTTAAGTCCTCAACATGGTGTGTTGGGGCCCAAAGTAATGGAGGGAAGTGGGATAAGGACAGAGGAGAGATTGATGGTGACACGGCTGTTGGTCGCCCAATTTTGGAGACTGTTCAATATACTCGTATTCCGGAGGAAGCTGTAGTCGGCAACCTAGTTGTTCACACTGGTGGAGTATTCGAGATATTTCAAACGAACGGGAGTTTCTTTCAGTGCATAGTTGATGAGCTTGAGGAAGCAGAGCGGTCCCATCCTGATACATTGGTGGACACCAAGGGTGAGTGAATAATGAAGTAAGACTTTTTCGAAACCCGAGGTCGAAAGTTTTGTTGATGATAAAATTGTGGTCAACAAGGCAGACAGACTAGGTGTTTTTGTTGTATGTCTCTCACGTCTTGGGTCACCTGTCTGTCTCTCACGTCTTGGGTCACCTGTCTGTCTCTCACGTCTTGGGTCACCTGTCTGTCTCTCACGTCTTGGGTCACCTGTCTGTCTCTCACGTCTTGGGTCACCTGTCTGTCTCTCACGTCTTGGGTCATCTGTCTGTCTCTCACGTCTTGGATCACCTGTCATTCTCTCACGTTTTGGGTCACCTATCTGTCTCTCACGTCTTGGGTCACCTGTCTGTCTCTCACGTCTTGGGTTTCCTGTCAGTTTCTCACGTCTTGGGTCACCTGTCTGTCTCTCACGTCTTGGGTTACCTGTCTGTTTCTCACGTCTTGGGTCACCTGTCAGTCTCTCACGTCTTGGGTCACCTGTCTGTCTCTCACGTCTTGGGTCACCTGTCTGTCTCTCACGTCTTGGGTCATCTGTCTGTCTCTCACGTCTTGGATCACCTGTCATTCTCTCACGTTTTGGGTCACCTATCTGTCTCTCACGTCTTGGGTCACCTGTCTGTCTCTCACGTCTTGGGTTTCCTGTCAGTTTCTCACGTCTTGGGTCACCTGTCTGTCTCTCACGTCTTGGGTTACCTGTCTGTTTCTCACGTCTTGGGTCACCTGTCAGTCTCTCACGTCTTGGGTCACCTGTCAGTCTCTCACGTCTTGGGTCACCTGTCAGTCTCTCACGTCTTGGGTCACCTGTCTGTCTCTTACATCTTGGGTCACCTGTCTGTCTCTCACGTCTTGGGTCACCTGTCAGTCTCTCACGTCTTGGGTCACCTGTCAGTCTCTCACGTCTTGGGTCACCTGTCAGTCTCTCACGTCTTGGGTCACCTGTCTGTCTCTTACATCTTGGGTCACCTGTCTGTCTCTCACGTCTTGGATTATTCTAGTCATAAGGTATATGGGATTAGACATTTATTATGTTGGGTAAGAGTAGCGAAACCCAATTGTCTGTTTCTTCTTTTATTGAAAAACTATTGTTTATATAATACCCGAGTGTAAATCAACCTTAACTTCCACTATTTATGAGTGTGAAGGGAGTGGACGGCGGCTATGTAAATAGACCGTTTAATCACGTCCTTTCAATGTGAGATTATGAGTGAGACTGCCCTTGGGTGCTGGCTTACCCGAGCTGACCCATGTGCTGACATACAGTCAAATGGGCTGCACCCCAAGGAGGCTACCAATCACGTGATATGAGCATGACAACTCATGGCAAGTGGAAAGTTACAGGGGATGAATCAGTATATAAGTCAAATGTAATAACCCATTTATATAATACTTCTGTTGATGAGACAGGGGCCATCACATCGCTCGGTCACCTACCACCCGAGCTCCGCGAGGACTAAATAAACTCGCAGACTACATCCTACACATCCCTAACCATGTTATAAACACATATGTAAACACTAAGCTGGGGGCTCTACAACCGTAGGGTTTTCATCAACTACAGGAGTCCTAGACTTAAGTGTCTTATGGGTTAGTATGTTGAGGACAATTGTAAATTTGGATGATACTGACTTATAATAACAAAACAGAACATCAATGCCAAAATTAACATAATTGTGGGAATTGTGAGACCTGGTATTGCAAGTTCGCTTGACAAGTAAAATGGCAAATTATTATTTCAATCAGCAAATTGGGTCTCTTTCAAGTAGGAAATAGCCTTTAATTTCTCTGAAACGATCTGAAGTATTTTTACAGTAAAGTTCATAACAGGAAACATGGGAATTAAATCAGACTTGAGATTTAAATTCAAGGCAAAATGCTGATGAGTAGGCAAGGTCCGTAATGAACTACAAGTGACTTCACAGTAGTCGGGAGCCTTGTAATGACCTTTCACAACTAACTGTTTACCACCATCGTGGCATTTTAAAATAACAGTTGTGACATTAGGAAAGAATAAGTACTGCACATTATGGAGATGAGCGGAAACACAGTTTTAACACTAATTGGCCTATAGCTGCATTGCGTAAGCGCTGTGCGTACATTAGTTTGTATGACTGACAATTCTCATATCCCTTTTGCAGCATGAATAAATGCGAACATATAGGCTGGACATACGTGTAAGTGTAGATATGAAGACTTACACCGCGATTGTACCCTAGGATCATCCAACGCCAATAAAGAATATTCCTCATTTATAAGTAAAAGTTCTTTAGGCCAATCCAGAGCATACAGTGTGTCGTTAACAAACCAGGGGAAAGGTTCTAAATGCCAT
This sequence comes from Homarus gammarus, assembly GCA_958450375.1. Classification (NCBI taxonomy): domain Eukaryota; kingdom Metazoa; phylum Arthropoda; class Malacostraca; order Decapoda; family Nephropidae; genus Homarus; species Homarus gammarus. Next base: position 543,616 of record CAUDMG010002591.1, read on the forward strand.
GCATTAAACTTATGTTGCCCTCGCATAGGTATTTGGATAAGAATAGCATTGAGCATGAGAGTCGACGGCACTAGAGGGTAATAATATTTCACCACATGATCATTAAAAATAGGAGTTAAGTGATACGTCATCTTGGGCAATCTGTAATGCATCAAGAAGCGTCTGCACAGGCACAAGCTTTGCGTCCACACGCCCTAACCCTGCATCTACTATGCTGTCTAATAGTTCATTTTTAATAGTAATTATATCCTGAACCGAATCTTCCGCAGTATGCAAACAATCAGAGAAATAATATTCAGAAAAATAAAGGAGCCACTCTAAGGTAAGGACTGATTTCTGTAACTTATACACAATCTTCGATAAATAATTAGACAGCTTGATCGACAATGCTCATTCAGTCTCCCAATTTAGCTACATCGTCGGCAGTTGCCGTACCAAACAGAGTGCTTTGGATAAGACCCACAAAATTAAATAAACCCCTCTTTCGTCGTGCTTGAGAACGCATTTCCTTTGCAAGATCAGTCTCAGACGCTGGTATTCCTTTTTCCTACAGCGCCGAGAAGCTTGTGAAGGGTCCTGAGACGAAGTTTTTTAAGGTCAACAGTTTGTGCAACCATTGTCGATACATTAGGAGCTGAACGGAGATCATCTAGGACTGCCAATGCTGACTGTAGTTGCGTGTCGACGGTTTCCATCTGACGGGGAAGCTTGAGCAGTCCATGCAACTCATACTTGATGTTCACCACGTCCTCTACTATGAGAACGCGTCCAAGAGGTGCAACCAGCGCACCAGGCTTGAGGACGGATATGGACATGTCTGTCAACACAACGCTGTCACAACACAGTAGGAATAACACATTGATGCTCCAAGCCATTCTGTAAGAGATTACATTGTTTTAATATCTGCTGGCAGAACGAAGCTTCATACAATAATCATTAGGCACACTCTGCTCTTGTACAGTTTGCAAAGAGGTGTCTATTACATCATTACCATCTGCTGGTAATAAATGTTCATGGGCCTTCTTAAGACATCTACAATCTGTGCATTAGGCTTCCAAATTTTAAATTTGTTGCCCGCTTCTTTGGCGATAATGCGGAATGGACCCGAAAACTTAGCCGAAAGCTTGGAGTACCTTTCAGGTTCTCTTACCATAACAGCATCTCCTATCTCTAACACGACAGGTTTAGCTTGTTTATGTTGCTTGGCCATCATTTCAGTGCGTGACGCTGCTAGATGTGATCGTACTTGGCTATAAATATCCGTAAAAACACGGATTTGTTTTGCCGCGAAATCATCAATATTATAAACAGGTTTTGGAGTGTCCGTAAGTACATCATAAGGCAGACGTTTGTCTATACCATAGACAATGTAGTAGGGTGATTTACTCGTAGAGCTATTAATCGACCCATGAATATATGCTGCAACCTGCGGTAACCAATCTTCCCATGTGTATTGCAAATCACACACAATCGGGCGAAGTATCTCCAGGATCTTGCGATTGGTTCTCTCAACAGGGCCATTAGCATGTGGATGATAGGCTGTCACAAAACTTTGCTGTATTCCATATTGGGCTCATATTGGTGCTACTCGCTGATTCTTGAACTCTGTCCCATTGTCTGAGAGAAGATCCTTAGGCGTAGTATATGGACATATAAGATTCATCACTAATGCATAGGCAACAGACTCGGCTGTTTTATCCTTCAGTGGGACTAAAACCACGAATCTAGAAAAATGATCCACACACACTAAGACGCCCGAGGATCCCTGATGACTCCTTGGAAGTTGTAACAAGTCAATAGCGACTGTGTCAAACGGACGGTCTGGTGTAGGATATAGTAGAATCGGAGCCGGTGATCTTGTAGTACCCTTATGTTGAGCACATGCCAAACACATAGCAATGTGTAATTCTATGTCTTTCTTCATTGTGTTCCAGAAATACTTCTTTCTTACTTCCGCCAAGCACTTGTCACGTCCTTGGTGACCTGCCTGTGGAACATCTTGGAACAACGTTATAATCGTGTCACACAACGTGTCAGGTACGACTATTTGAGAAACAATACCCTCTGGCGTCTTTTCGATCTATAGAGTATGTTATGTCGTAATTCAAACTGACTTAAGGGAAGAATTAATTTGGGGAGTTTAACATCCTCTCCCGATTCTAGAGCAAAAATGACTGCTGACCATAACGGGTCACGTCGTTGCTCATTCTCCAATTGTGAAAGAGTGAACGTTGATACAGGCATCACTGGTGCTATATTTCTTGACGAAGCGTCGGCTACAATATTCGCCCTTCCCGGTAAATACCTAAACTTGGGGTCAAATTCCTGAATTGTCAGATACCAGCGTGCCAATCTGCCTGATAAGTTTCTGTCATGGAACAGTTTAGTCACTGCCGCATGATCCGTAAATACAGTTTTCTTATATCCAAAGATAATGTCCTTAAACTTCTTTAGTGCCCACACAACAGCTAACGTTTCCAAATGCGTTACTGAATAACGTGTTTCAGCATCATTAAGTTTACGACTTGCAAAAGCTATCACTCGAAACTTTCCTCGCGAATCCTCTTGCATGAATACGGCTCCGATTCCTTGTCCAGAAGCGTCAGTACAGAGGGTGAAAGCTTGAGTGTAGTCAGGGAATGCCAGAACAGGGGCATTGGTAAGCGCTATCTTCAATGCCGCAAAACTCTTTCCGTGTTCAGCATCCCACACAAACATTGCATCTTTCTTAAGCAACCTTGTTAGGGGTGATGCCAAGGTTGCATAGTTCTTAATAAAAGAACGATAATATCCAGATAAACCAAGAAAACTACGCACTTGATCAACCGATGTAGGACCTGGGAACTGAGATACAGCTTTCACTTTATCATCCACTGTATGAACGCCTTCACCGTCAACTACATGACCAAGGAAATGGATTCTGGATAATAAAAACTCACATTTTGAAAGTTTAATCTTAAGACCTGCTGTGGAAAGTTTTTCTAACACTTCACGCAGTTTAATCAGATGGGTATCGACATCCTTACTGACTACAATTAGATCATCCAAATAAGCGCAGACTTTAGTACCAATCAATCTGGCAAACCGGGTGTTGATCATTCTTTGACATGTCAGTGGGGCATTCCTGAGACCAAAAGGCATCCGTAGGAACTTAAAGTGGCCCAGGGGAGTATTAAATGCCGTGACCTCCCGTGATTTCTCATCGAGTGGTATCTGCCAATACCCAATAAGCAAATCTAAGTTGCTAAATACAGCATTCTCCTTGCCTAAGGACTGCAATATATCACTCAAGACAGGCATAGGGTACCTATCTGGGATCGTACATTCATTAACGCGCCTGAAATCAATAACTGGGCACCAACCACCATCCTTCTTTGGGACGAGTAATAAGGGGCTATTAAAAGGGGACTTGGAATGCGTAATAACATTCTCATCCAACATATCTTGCACCATATCCTGAACTACAGCGCGCTGGCTATGTGGTAGTCTGTAAGCTGGTACATAGATAGGATTAGTTTTCTCCTTTAATGATATGTGATGGGATGTTAAGTCTGTCTGTCCTAGCTTTTCCCCTGGCAAGGCTACAATATTTTTGTAGTCAGCAAGCAGCTCTAAAAGGCATGTCTTGCCCTGAGGATGATCCATCACCTTAACATGTGGCGCTATTTCATCTATCCTCTCTTGCCTAGTCTGTTGGGATTGAGGTACAATACTACCAATTGGGAATTGCGTAGGCTGTAATTCGACATTGTTGTGATATACAAGAAAATCACACAAATGACATCCTTTCTTCAATATTTTCTGAACGCCTGTTCTATTCAGAAATAGAACGTCTGTCAAACCACCAGGGCGCATCGTGCTTAACGTCGACTCGCACGACAAACCTTTACCTTGCACGTTTCCGGGAGACATACAACATCGGTCCCCGTATACACGTCAGGTAATTCCATAGTGGCCTTGGTGAATTCCTCATTCTGATAGTGGAGAGTACTCTTCAAAATTGCAGGTACAATCTTCCAACTCTTGCTGCTATAATCACGCTGGGAAAGTGAGGGTGTGAGGTCTTGGGTTTGCTCTGACACATTATCCGCCTTCCTCCGAGTGGGACTGGTGGACAACACTTTCGACCTTGCGGGGATCAATGGTGCAGAATGACTCATAGCGTTGTAGGAAACACCTTTAAACGTAATAGCATTATTACGTGGACGAACATCTAAACAATTCGTTCTGAGTGTTGGGAGACCAATTAATCCGTCAACTGGCAAATTAAATTGCTGAACCACATAAAAGTCCGCATAGAAGGGAGTACCAGTCGTGAAAATCTAAGTGGTAACGTCACCATTCCGTCAATACTTAGCTGCGTGCCGGATACTCCATCGAGATCGGCGTCAGTAGGTCTCCATAGGAAATCACGGTGAGGGAATCTACGTTGTAACTCCTGATAGGATGTCAAGGCCAAAACATTGCGCATGCACCAGTATCAATATCCAGAGGCAATCTGATATCATTCACTCTCATCGGTACGGACAACACTTCCACTTTACTTAGCGCCGCTACTAATGAGGCTGCCACAGAAGTGTTGTGGGAAGGAGGCTCCAGTGGACCTATCCTTCCCCGTCTTTTGACAGGTGCTGGCCTTCCCCCGACTTCTTATCCTGGTAACGACGCGCTTTACGCTGCTGTGTTACCGGGGGTAAACCAGAGTCCATGCTCCTGGCTTTTATCATTATATCACACTCATCTGTGGTGTGAGATGCTGACCGGTGGAATGCACACCACGATCCTAATCTTTGGCCAGGTGGAGACGTAGTCTTAACCGCCTCCGTGTACGTCCTTGGCACTCCCTGCTTCTGCTTAGCCCCTGTGGGGGGGGGGGGGGGGTGCTCTCCGGTACTTTAACACCACCACCCTGGAGCTGATAACAATCATCGATCGTATGGCCCCTCTTATTACAATGGGTACACCTCAAAGATCGTCGATACTTGTAACTCTGGTGTTGAGGTGTTATCGGAGCCAACCTCTGCATTTGCCCAACCGGGGGAGACGCCGTAGTCCGGGAAGTACGTGCCGTCAGAGGTCCTGTCATCTTCCGAGAAAGCTTGTTAGCATAGTCCACCAAAAGAGTAGGCGGGACAAACTCTACCTCCTGGGCCCGGCCATAGATGGGACGACGAACCGCCAACAAGAAACTAACCAACTCTATTAATGTTTCCACATTTTCCGCTGACATCTTGCCATCTTCATCGTACCATCGCGAATCCCGAAAGGTTGCTTTCATGTCTTGTCGTACTTCTCCCGCAATTGAAACAACCCCCATCGGTGATTCCGAGTGAACCACCAGAGCCAGACGATCCAGCCATCGAAATACCCACTGCAGGTGGCCCAAGTGGGACCCACACTCGAAAATACCAATGAGAATGCCCTTGAACTTTTCATAGTCGGGGTCCGTCAAACCATATGTATTCAGGTGCGTACTAGCAAATAAACCCTGCGGGATGTGGGAACTCGCAAACGCCTTCTTATCGTACTCATCGGTAATTTTCACATTGGGCATTGTGTCCTCACACGCACGGATGAATTGCGTTACTCTATAATCATCCTGACCAGTAAAATCACGGACCTGGTCAGCACGTGGTATCATGTGAAACACATTCTCTGGGTTAGTCGACGTAGGAGCGTTAGGAGAAGCCATGTTAGCGCTAGATGTATGCAGGCCACTACGTTTACTCCTAACAGAAGGCTCAGTTAACGGACGGGGTAATGCTAAGTTATCCGACACACTGTCACTCAGAAAAGGATTAGGAACTAACTGTGAATGTCCGGGCGAAGTACTATATTGGGGTGTGTCATGCGGAGGCGAATTTTTTTTTTTTGAGTTTGAAAAATCGGCCCATGGTATTAATGATGTAGTTCTATGTGCAGAATCATGTGATATCTTCAGATTTGACAAGTTTTTATGTTTTGCTAGGTAAATTTTAACTTAAAATCTTATGAAAATTCAGTATTCCCACCCTTTTACCAACACCACTAAATAGCTTATTTAAAGTAAAGTAAATGTATCAGGTTAATTTATTAGGATGAAAATGATCCAGAATAGTGAAACGAATGATCTTGACACATTTATTAAATTAAATATTCCTTTAGAAAACAAAATCATCAAATACAAAAACCGGTTTTACTACTACGACCCGGTGTTGCTGCACACCATAGAGAACATGTCTTTCTTGCTTCTGTTTCTACTCATCACCTCCCTGCTGACCACCTGAGCTCGGATGTAGCCTTCCTTCCTCTCCTGGCTGTACACGTGACTGCTGGCCTCGCTCACTTGCTGTACACAACGCTCTATACTCTGGGTGTGCGAGGGCCAGGCAGGGACATGCATGGGGTTGTCCAGGAAAACTCTGACTTGAACATTGGTGAGGCTGCAGGTAAGAGGGGGCTCACTGCCAGCCTGGATGTTATCCAGATCTATGAGATCAGTGAGGGTCTTGGCACCTAGATTGACTTCAGGAGTCTTCCTGACCCTGAAGGAATCGTCACCAACTGATTCATCATGCCCAGATCCTCTCATAAGTCTCATATCCAAGATCTTTTTGACTGCCACTCTTCTCTCCTCCTCATCCTTACTGCAGAGCATTGTCTGCAGAACTGCCTCGGGATGAGCATACCAGGAAGATCTCCTCACAGTCTGCTCCACAATCTGAACAACCTTCCTTGGCTGACTCCTCAGGAGCTCAAGCTGGAAGAGAACATGCCTCGGACCTTCGGAGAACGATGACTTGACCTTGGTGTTGAACCAATTTGGCAAGTAGACACTCACGATGAATTGGACATTAAGTCTCAGGTTGTGAAGCTGGTTCCCTTTCAGTTTATGATGAGCGACCCAAATTCTGCAGAACCTGAGAGCCGTTGTGAGCCACCTAGAATGTGAGACTGGACCTATCTGCAGGTAAGCAAGTCTATCAGGCATGACCCCAGTTTTGATGGCACTGCAAATCATGTAACCATAGTACTGGTCAGTACTCAGGTCGTCAATGACAGTATGTGCAAGCTCAACGAGTGGAGGGCCAACTGTGATTTTTTCAAAGCTCGGATTTATTTCTAACTCAGTGGCAGAGTCCAGCATCTTGCCAAGAGGACCAGACCATCTGTTGTTTGAAAGAGTCTTGCCATCCAGCTCCTGGATCAGATGTCTGAGTGGCAACTCGATGGTGTGGAGGTCACAAACAATCCAGACCAGCTTCCTCCCAATCTTCCGCTCTATCCACTGTATGACTCCCCCTTGCCACCCTATGTTCGTGTTGGTGCTGTCCCCTCCAATGGCCTGCAGGGTCTGGTCTACGTTCCTGTCTCTGAGCCAGTTCACAATGTTATCTGCCACTATCTCAGCTGGTTTCCTGATGTCATCTTTCTCTGGAGTGAAATGCCACAAATACTTCCCTCCTGGTTCACTGCAGCAGGAGTAGTGTTCCTCCTTCACCATGGCAGGGAACAACTTGTCAGAATCTCCAACTTTCATGAACACTTTAGTGTCATCCCTTCTCCCATCAAAGAACAAACAATTGATTCCATTTTCTCTTATCCCCTTATCAAACTCCTCTTCTAGGTTACTGACAAGTTTCTCCTGAGCTCTCCTTACTTTGTTATGATCTATCACCAGGTGAACATCATCAGGTGTTATCAAACCACCGTCAATCCAGGCAGCTGTTGCTATCTCTGCAGTTTCTCTGAGACCAGTGTGGTGTCGCATGCTGGCCAGAGCTATGCTTGGGATATCTTTCCTATTTCGAATCTTATGCCTGGAAGGTTTGGGATCATTATTTTCTGGGTTAGGGACAAAGTCACCATTCTCCTGGTCAGCACTCGGATAGGCCATGGGGAAGTCATTAAACTCTGAATCAGCTTGACTCCAATCATCGGCCTTTTTTACCTCACCCTGGGCCTTCTCAAGTCTCTTTTCCTCGGCAACTCTTCTCCTCTTCTGTCTCTCTGTGGCAGCCTCCTGTCTCTTGGGCTCCGGAATATCTTGGCTAGAAATCATGAGAGCCCCTATACTGCCAGTCTTCTCTCTCTCTGCTTTGACAAATGCCAGTTCGATCACAGGAATCTTCAGTTCACGCTTGCAAATGCAGGAGATGTGGGCCTCGGATTTACAGTCATGATCGCATCCAAACTCAGGACAGAGAACAATTGGGCACTTGCAAGTAATTCTGTCAAATAACTGGTCCAGTTGCTTGGCAAAGCTGTCCTTAACTGCAAGTTTTCCTCTCCCAAGAGAGATATCTCTTGCCTTTTCCCAACTGGCTAGCAGTCTCTCACTAATCTTCTTCTGACTTGTTATGACTGGAGGCTTGAACTGAGCGTTAGCTAGAGTGTACTGTGCCAAGACAGCTTTGGTCATATCACTGGCAATGTCTTTGTTTGTGTAAGTTCTTTGGTTCTTTTCACTGATTTGCCTGATTAATACACCGTATGTCAAAGCATCTCTCAATGTAGGCAACTCCGACTTCAGGAGCTCTCTCCCAGACCCAAGATAGTGACTGGGATGGCTGGATTTTTGGTTCCTCGTCCTGACACAAGCAGCCATCGCAAATATTATCAACTTATAAATGCATCAGAATCTGAAACAGAAAAAAATATTGTTAGTTGGGTTGTTAAAGAATGAAGTCAGAAAGCAATGTTCACTATTTAATTGTAATGCACTCATGCAGCTGTACGTTAGATTTTCGATAAATTTCACGCTAAAATTTACCTAGCAAAAGGTTGCAAAATATTGAAACTGAAATTATTTTCTGTTTATATACACTAAAATCTACCAAAAAAGTGATGGGCCATTAGTTTTAGCTGATCTTCCCTCCTATGACACACCCTAGTACTATATTGAT
>CAUDMG010002591.1:557500-650000 GCA_958450375.1 Homarus gammarus
CACTATCTCTCTTGGTACACTGTCTCTCTCAGTACACTGGCTCTCGTGGCACACTGTCTCTCTCAGTGCACTATCTCTCTCGGTACACTGTCTCTCTCAGTACACTGGCTCTCGTGGTACACTGTCTCTCTCAGTGCACTATCTCTCTCGGTACACTGTCTCTCTCAGTACACTGGCTCTCGTGGTACACTGTCTCTCTCAGTGCACTATCTCTCTCGGTACACTGTCTCTCTCGGTACACTGTCTCTCTCAGTACACTGTCTCTCTCAGTACACTGGCTCTCTTGGTACACTGTCTCTCTCAGTACACTGGCTCTCTCGGTACACTGTCTCTCTCAGTACACTGGCTCTCTCGGCACACTGCCTCTATCAGTACACAGTCTCTCTCAGTACACTGTCTCTCTCAGTGCACTATCTCTCTCGGTACACTGTCTCTCTCAGTGCACTATCTCTCTCGGTACACTGTCTCTCTCAGTACACTGTCTCTCTCAGTACACTGCCTCTCGTGGTACACTGTCTCTCTCAGTGCACTATCTCTCTCGGTACACTGTCTCTCTCAGTACACTGGCTCTCTCAGTACACTATCTCTCTCAGTACACTGGCTCTCGTGGTACACTGTCTCTCTCAATGCACTATCTCTCTCGGTACACTGTCTCTCTCAGTGCACTATCTCTCTCGGTACACTGTCTCTCTCAGTACACTGTCTCTCTCAGTACACTGGCTCTCTTGGTACACTGTCTCTCTCAGTGCACTATCACTCTCGGTACACTGTCTCTCTCAGTGCACTATCTCTCTCGGTACACTATCTCTCTTGGTACACTGTCTCTCTCAGTACACTGGCTCTCGTGGTACACTGTCTCTCTCAGTGCACTATCTCTCTCGGTACACTGTCTCTCTCAGTACACTGGCTCTCGTGGTACACTGTCTCTCTCAGTGCACTATCTCTCTCGGTACACTGTCTCTCTCATACACTGGCTCTCGTGGTACACTGTCTCTCTCAGTGCACTATCTCTCTCGGTACACTGTCTCTCTCAGTGCACTATCTCTCTCGGTACACTGTCTCTCTCAGTACACTGGCTCTCGTGGTACACTGTCTCTCTCAGTGCACTATCTCTCTCGGTACACTGTCTCTCTCAGTACACTGGCTCTCGTGGTACACTGTCTCTCTCAGTGCACTATCTCTCTCGGTACACTGTCTCTCTCGGTACACTGTCTCTCTCAGTACACTGGCTCTCGTGGTACACTGTCTCTCTCAGTGCACTATCTCTCTCGGTACACTGTCTCTCTCAGTACACTGTCTCTCTCAGTACACTGGCTCTCTTGGTACACTGTCTCTCTCAGTGCACTATCTCTCTCGGTACACTATCTCTCTTGGTACACTGTCTCTCTCAGTACACTGGCTCTCGTGGCACACTGTCTCTCTCAGTGCACTATCTCTCTCGGTACACTGTCTCTCTCAGTACACTGGCTCTCGTGGTACACTGTCTCTCTCAGTGCACTATCTCTCTCGGTACACTGTCTCTCTCAGTACACTGGCTCTCGTGGTACACTGTCTCTCTCAGTGCACTATCTCTCTCGGTACACTGTCTCTCTCGATACACTGTCTCTCTCAGTACACTGTCTCTCTCAGTACACTGGCTCTCTTGGTACACTGTCTCTCTCAGTACACTGGCTCTCTCGGTACACTGTCTCTCTCAGTACACTGGCTCTCTCGGCACACTGCCTCTATCAGTACACAGTCTCTCTCAGTACACTGTCTCTCTCAGTGCACTATCTCTCTCGGTACACTGTCTCTCTCAGTGCACTATCTCTCTCGGTACACTGTCTCTCTCAGTACACTGTCTCTCTCAGTACACTGCCTCTCGTGGTACACTGTCTCTCTCAGTGCACTATCTCTCTCGGTACACTGTCTCTCTCAGTACACTGGCTCTCTCAGTACACTATCTCTCTCAGTACACTGGCTCTCGTGGTACACTGTCTCTCTCAATGCACTATCTCTCTCGGTACACTGTCTCTCTCAGTGCACTATCTCTCTCGGTACACTGTCTCTCTCAGTACACTGTCTCTCTCAGTACACTGGCTCTCTTGGTACACTGTCTCTCTCGGTGCACTATCTCTCTCGGTACACTGTCTCTCTCAGTACACTGGCTCTCTCGGCACACTGCCTCTATCAGTACACTGTCTCTCTCAGTACACTGTCTCTCTCAGTACACTGGCTCTCTCGGTACACTGTCTCTCTCAGTACACTGTCTCTCTCAGTACACTATCTCTCTCAGTACACTGGCTCTCGTGGTACACTGTCTCTCTCAGTGCACTATCTCTCTCGGTACACTGTCTCTCTCAGTGCACTATCTCTCTCAGTGCACTATCTCTCTCGGTACACTGTCTCTCTCAGTACACTGGCTCTCGTGGTACACTGTCTCTCTCAGTGCACTATCTCTCTCGGTACACTGTCTCTCTCGGTACACTGTCTCTCTCAGTACACTGCCTCTATCAATACACTGTCTCTCTCAGTACACTGTCTCTCTCAGTACACTGGCTCTCTCGGCACACTGCCTCTATCAGTACACTGTCTCTCTCAGTACACAGTCTCTCTCAGTACACTGTCTCTCTCAGTACACTATCTCTCTCAGTGCACTATCTCTCTTGGTACACTGTCTCTCTCAGTACACTGGCTCTCGTGGTACACTGTCTCTCTCAGTGCACTATCTCTCTCGGTACACTGTCTCTCTCAGTGCACTATCTCTCTTGGTACACTGTCTCTCTCAGTGCACTATCTCTCTCGGTACACTGTCTCTCTCAGTGCACTGTCTCTCTCAGTACACTGGCTCTCGTCGTACACTGTCTCTCTCAGTGCACTATCTCTCTCGGTACACTGTCTCTCTCGGTACACTGTCTCTCTCAGTGCACTATCTCTCTCGGTACACTATATCTCTCGGTACACTGTCTCTCTCAGTACACTGTCTCTCTCAGTACACTGGCTCTCTTGGTACACTGGCTCTCTTGGTACACTGTCTCTCTCAGTACACTGGCTCTCTCGGTACACTGTCTCTCTCAGTACACTGGCTCTCTCGGTACACTGTCTCTCTCAGTACACTGTCTCTCTCAGTACACTGGCTCTCTCGGCACACTGCCTCTATCAGTACACTGTCTCTCTCAGTACACTGTCTCTCTCAGTGCACTGGCTCTCTTGGTACACTGTCTCTCTCAGTACACTGGCTCTCTCGGTACACTGTCTCTCTCAGTACACTGGCTCTCTCGGTACACTGTCTCTCTCGGTACACTGTCTCTCTCAGTACACTGGCTCTCTCGGTACACTGTCTCTCTCAGTACACTGTCTCTCTCAGTACACTGGCTCTCTTGGTACACTGTCTCTCTCAGTACACTGTCTCTCTCAGTACACTGGCTCTCGTGGTACACTGTCTCTCTCAGTGCACTATCTCTCTCGGTACACTGTCTCTCTTAGTGCACTATCTCTCTCGGTACACTATCTCTCTCAGTACACTGTCTCTCTCGGTGCACTATCTCTCTCGGTACACTGTCTCTCTCAGTACACTGTCTCTCTCAGCACACTGTCTCTCTCAGTACACTGGCTCTTTCAGTACACTGGCTCTCTCGGTACACTGTCTCTCTCAGTACACTGTCTCTCTCAGTACACCGTCTCTCTCAGTACACTGGCTCTCTCGGCACACTGTCTCTCTCAGTACACTGTCTCTCTCAGTACACTGTCTCTCTCAGTACACTGTCTCTCTCAGTACACTGGCTCTCTCAGTACACTATCTCTCTCAGTACACTGGCTCTCGTGGTACACTGTCTCTCTCAATGCACTATCTCTCTCGGTACACTGTCTCTCTCAGTGCACTATCTCTCTCGGTACACTGTCTCTCTCAGTACACTGTCTCTCTCAGTACACTGGCTCTCTTGGTACACTGTCTCTCTCGGTGCACTATCTCTCTCGGTACACTGTCTCTCTCAGTACACTGGCTCTCTCGGCACACTGCCTCTATCAGTACACTGTCTCTCTCAGTACACTGTCTCTCTCAGTACACTGGCTCTCTCGGTACACTGTCTCTCTCAGTACACTGTCTCTCTCAGTACACTATCTCTCTCAGTACACTGGCTCTCGTGGTACACTGTCTCTCTCAGTGCACTGTCTCTCTCAGTACACTATCTCTCTCAGTACACTGGATCTCGTGGTACACTGTCTCTCTCAGTGCACTATCTCTCTCGGTACACTGTCTCTCTCAGTACACTGGCTCTCGTGGTACACTGTCTCTCTCAGTGCACTATCTCTCTCAGTGCACTATCTCTCTCGGTACACTGTCTCTCTCAGTACACTGGCTCTCGTGGTACACTGTCTCTCTCAGTGCACTATCTCTCTCGGTACACTGTCTCTCTCGGTACATTGTCTCTCTCAGTACACTGCCTCTATCAATACACTGTCTCTCTCAGTACACTGTCTCTCTCAGTACACTGGCTCTCTCGGCACACTGCCTCTATCAGTACACTGTCTCTCTCAGTACACAGTCTCTCTCAGTACACTGTCTCTCTCAGTACACTATCTCTCTCAGTGCACTATCTCTCTTGGTACACTGTCTCTCTCAGTACACTGTCTCTCTCAGTACACTGGCTCTCTCGGTACACTGTCTCTCTCAGTGCACTATCTCTCTCGGTACACTGTCTCTCTCAGTACACTGTCTCTCTCAGTACACTGGCTCTCGTGGTACACTGTCTCTCTTAGTGCACTATCTCTCTCGGTACACTATCTCTCTCAGTGCACTGTCTCTCTCAGTGCACTATCTCTCTCGGTACACTGTCTCTCTAAGTACACTATCTCTCTCGGTACACTGTCTCTCTCAGTGCACTGTCTCTCTCAGTACACTGGCTCTCGTCGTACACTGTCTCTCTCAGTGCACTATCTCTCTCGGTACACTGTCTCTCTCGGTACACTGTCTCTCTCAGTGCACTATCTCTCTCGGTACACTATATCTCTCGGTACACTGTCTCTCTCAGTACACTATCTCTCTCAGTGCACTATCTCTCTTGGTACACTGTCTCTCTCAGTACACTGTCTCTCTCAGTACACTGGCTCTCTCGGTACACTGTCTCTCTCAGTGCACTATCTCTCTCGGTACACTGTCTCTCTCAGTACACTGTCTCTCTCAGTACACTGGCTCTCGTGGTACACTGTCTCTCTTAGTGCACTATCTCTCTCGGTACACTATCTCTCTCAGTACACTGTCTCTCTCAGTGCACTATCTCTCTCGGTACACTGTCTCTCTCAGTGCACTATCTCTCTCGGTACACTGTCTCTCTCAGTGCACTGTCTCTCTCAGTACACTGGCTCTCGTCGTACACTGTCTCTCTCAGTGCACTATCTCTCTCGGTACACTGTCTCTCCTGGTACACTGTCTCTCTCAGTGCACTATCTCTCTCGGTACACTATATCTCTCGGTACACTGTCTCTCTCAGTACACTGTCTCTCTCAGTACACTGGCTCTCTTGGTACACTGGCTCTCTTGGGACACTGTCTCTCTCAGTACACTGGCTCTCTCGGTACACTGTCTCTCTCAGTACACTGGCTCTCTCGGTACACTGTCTCTCTCAGTACACTGGCTCTCTCGGCACACTGCCTCTATCAGTACACTGTCTCTCTCAGTACACTGTCTCTCTCAGTACACTGGCTCTCTTGGTACACTGTCTCTCTCAGTACACTGGCTCTCTCGGTACACTGTCTCTCTCAGTACACTGGCTCTCTCGGTACACTGTCTCTCTCGGTACACTGTCTCTCTCAGTACACTGGCTCTCTCGGTTACACTGTCTCTCTCAGTACACTGTCTCTCTCAGTACACTGTCACTCTCAGTACACTGTCTCTCTCAGTACACTGGCTCTCATGGTACACTGTCTCTCTCAGTGCACTATCTCTCTCGGTGCACTGTCTCTCTCAGTGCACTATCTCTCTCGGTACACTGTCTCTCTCAGTGCACTATCTCTCTCGGTACACTGTCTCTCTTAGTGCACTATCTCTCTCGGTACACTGTCTCTCTCAGTACACTGCCTCTATCAGTACACAGTCTCTCTCAGTACACTGTCTCTCTCAGTACACTGTCTCTCTCAGTACACTGGCTCTCTCAGTGCACTATCTCTCTCGGTACACTGTCTCTCTCAGTACACTGGCTCTCTCGGTACACTGTCTCTCTCAGTACACTGGCTCTCTCGGTACACTGGCTCTCTCAGTACACTGGCTCTCTCGGCACACTGACCTCTATCAGTACACAGTCTCTCTCGGTACACTGTCTCTCTCGGTACACTGTCTCTCTCAGTATACTGTCTCTCTCAGTACATTGTCTCTCAGTAACACTGCCTCTCAGTACACTCTCTCTCAGTACACTGGTTCTCTCAGTAGTGTACACTGTCTCTCTTAGTACACTGTCTCTCTCAGTACACTGGCTCTCTCAGTACACTGTCTCTCTCAGTACACTGGCTCTCTCAGTACACTGCCTTTCACAGTTTGACTGTCTTTCTCAGTACACTGGTTTCTCACTGTATACTGTCTCTCTCAGTACACTGCCTCTCACAGTACACTGACACTCTCAGTACACTGTCTCTCTCAGTACACTGGCTCTCTCAGTACACTGTCTCTCTCAGTACACTGGCTCTCTCAGTACACTGCCTCTCACAGTACACTCCCTCTCTCAGTACACTGTCTCTCTCAGTACACTGGCTGTCTCAGTAGTGTACACTGTCTCTCTCAGTACACTCTCTCTCACTACACTGTCTCTCTCGGTGCACTGGCTCTCTTAGTACACTGTCTTTCTCATTTCACCGACTCACTCAGTACACTGCCTTTCACAGTTTGACTGTCTTTCTCAGTACACTGGTTTCTCACTGTATAATGTCTCTCTCAGTACACTGCCTCTCACAGTACACTGACACTCTCAGTACACTGTCTCTCAGTACTCTGTCTCTCAGTACTCTGTCTCTCAGTACTCTGTCTCTCAGTACACTGTCTCTTTCAGTACACTGGTTCCCTCAGTACACTGGTACTCTCAGCACACTGGTTCCCTCAGTACACTGTTTTCTCAGTACACTGACCTCTCTCAGTACACTGTCTCTCTCAGTACATTGTTTCTCTCAGTTCACTGGTTCTCTCAGTACACTGTCTGTCTCAGCACACTGGTTCTCTCAGTACATTGTCTCTCTCAGTACACTGGTTCTCTCAGTACACTGGTTCTCTCAGTACTCTGGTTCTTTCAGTACACTGGTTCTCTCAGTCACTGTCACTGGTTCTCTCAGTACACTGTTTCTCTCAGTACACTGGTTCTCTCAGTACACTGGTTCTTTCAGTACACTGGTTCTCTCAGTCATAGTCTGTCTCAGTACACTGGTTCTCTCAGTATTCTGGTTCTCTCAGTACACTGGTTCTTTCAGTAAACTGGTTCTCTCAGTACACTGGTTCTCTCAGTACACTGGTTTTCTCAATACACTGGTTCTTTCAGTACACTGGTTCTCTCAGTCACAGTCTATCTCAGTACACTGGTTCTTTCAGTACACTGGTTCTCACAGTACACTGGTTCTTTCAGTACACTGGTTCTCTCAGTACACTGGTTCTCTCAGTACACTGGTTCTTTCAGTCACAGTCACTGGTTCTCTCAGTACACTGTTTCTCTCAGTACACTGGTTCTCTCAGTACACTGGTTCTTTCAGTACACTGGTTCTCTCAGTCACAGTCTGTTTCAGTATACTGGTTCTCTCAGTACACTGGTTCTCTCAGTACACTGGTTCTTTCAGTACACTGGTTCTCTCAGTCACAGTCTGTCTCAGTACACTGGTTCTCTCAGTATTCTAGTTCTCTCAGTACACTGGTTCTTTCAGTACACTGGTTCTCTCAGTACACTGGTTCTCTCAGTACACTGGTTTTCTCAATACACTGGTTCTTTCAGTACACTGGTTCTCTCAGTCAGAGTCTATCTCAGTACACTGGTTCTTTCAGTACACTGGTTCTCACAGTACACTGGTTCTTTCAGTACACTGGTTCTCTCAGTACACTGGTTCTCTCAGTACACTGGTTCTTTCAGTACACTGGTTCTCTCAGTCACAGTCTGTTTCAGTACACTGGTTCTCTCAGTACACTGGTTCTCTCAGTCACAGTCTGTCTCAGTACACTGGTTCTCTCAGTACTCTGGTTCTCTCAATACACTGGTTCTCTCAGTACACTGGTTCTCTCAGTCACAGTCTGTCTCAGTACACTGGTTCTTTCAGTGCACTGGTTCTCTCAGTACACTGGTTCCCTCGGTATACTGGTTCTCTCAGTACACTGGCTCTCTCAGTACACTGGTTCTTTCAGTACACTGGTTCTCTCAGTCACAGTCTGTCTCAGTACACTGGTTCTCTCAGTACACTGGTTCTCTCAGCACACTGGTTCTTTCAGTACACTGGTTCTCTCAGTCACAGTCTGTCTCAGTACACTGGTTCTCTCAGTACTCTGGTTCTCTCAATACACTGGTTCTCTCAGTACACTGGTTCTCTCAGTCACAGTCTGTCTCAGTACACTGGTTCTTTCAGTGCACTGGTTCTCTCAGTACACTGGTTCCCTCGGTATACTGGTTCTCTCAGTACACTGGCTCTCTCAGTACACTGGTTCTTTCAGTACACTGGTTCTCTCAGTCACAGTCTGTCTCAGTACACTGGTTCTCTCAGTACACTGGTTCTCTCAGCACACTGGTTCTTTCAGTACACTGGTTCTCTCAGTCACAGTCTGTCTCAGTACACTGGTTCTCTCAGTACTCTGGTTCTCTCAGTACACTGGTTCCCCCAGTATACTGGTTCTCTCAGTGCACTGGTTCTCTCAGTACACTGGTTCTCTCAGTACACTCGTTCTTTCAGTACACTGGTTCTTTCAGTCACAGTCTGCCTCAGTACAATGGTTCTCTCAGTACACTGCCTCTCAGTACACTGGTTCTCTCAGTACACTGAGAGTAGTACTAGTATTAGTAGTAGTAGTAGTAGCCGTAGTAGTGGTAGCAGTAGATCTGCGGCTCAACTAACTCAACACAACTAGGATAGCTTCTTATGTATTAGGATATTTAATTTTAAGGTAATATAATGGCGGCGAAGGTGTGGCTATTGGGGGAGGATGGAGTCCACGTCATAGTAGTAGTAGTAGTAGTAGTAGACTGGTAGGAATGGGACTGACCAATCCAGAGGAGATTGCTGCCACCGAACATCAAAACTCAGTTAAGCTCACGGCAGCCCTCACGGACCACAGCTCAGAACGTAACACGGGAGGTGGATACCAGTGAAGTATACAAGATTCGAAGGTCCATTACGACAGAACGACAGCACAGTCAAAGTGATACGTTGCAGCAACTGTTGCTGCAAGTACCAGTGAATTTAAAAAAAAAAAGTAGCTATAGCGCAGGAGGTGGGCACCTCGAACTGGTTAACTACGTCACCGATAAGGGCAAATGGTTTTAGTCTCAATAAACAAGAATTTACAGATGCCATTGCTCTAAGGTATGGAAGGCCAGTAGAAGGTTTGCTCTCCCAGTGTGTGAGTGGCTCTTCCTATGACGTCGATCACGCCATGGTGTGCAAGAAAGGGGGCTTCATATGATTGAGGCATGACGAGGTAAGGGATCTCACAGCAAATATGTTGAAGGAAATCTGTCGTCATGTCATGGTGGAACCGACCTTCCTTCCATCGGATGGTGAGATCTTCCAATATAGGACTTCAAACACATCCAACGAAGCCAGTGTTGATGTCAGTGCTCGAGGATTCTGGATGCGGGGACAGCGAGCCTTCTTCGACATCAGAATTTTTTATCCCATGGCCGCATGTCACCGTAACTTAGCTCTCGATGCTGCACATAGGAGGAACCAGAACGACAAGATAAGGGCATACGGGGAGAAAATTCAGAACGATGATCAAGGCAGCTTCACTCTTCTAGTGTTCACAACCTCTGGTGGGATGGCACCAAGTGCAAGATGCTTCTACACCAGACTCGCGGAGGTGATATCCGAACAGAAGCAGCAGCCCAGAAGTTATGTTACAGCCTGGATGAGATGTCGACTGTCCTTCTTTCTCCTTTGGTCGGCTTTGCTTTACCTCAGGGGAACGAGAGCATCGCCCCCAAAGCCGACAACAGTTGCAGATATTGACTATGAGGGTACAGTTACTGAATGCCACATAGATCTGTTGCTTAACTTACTCAACACAGCTAGGATAGCTACTTATGTATTAGGATATTTAATATTAAGGTAATAAAATGGTGGCGAAGGAATGGCTATTGGGGGAGGCTGGAGGCCATTTAAAAAAAAAAGTGATAGTAGTAGTAGTAGTAGTAGTTCACAAAAATTTACAGGAAACGGAAAGCTAGTCACTGAGGATACTGCCAGAAGATTTGGTAACAAGATGCCTGTGGGAAAAGTTTCCTGATGCCCACTATTCCCGATATCGGACCTCTCCTCCAAGAAGTCATCAGAATCTCCTTTAATCCAGCTCTAGTGAACAGCCAGCACTTAACTCCAGTAGTAAAGCCACTCCTTACACTACCACCGAGACAGAGAGGAATGGGAATTACTAATCTAGAGCAGCTTGCTGCCACTGAACATCAAAGCAATATCAAGCTCACGCCAGCCCTACTGAGCACATAGTAGCTAAGAATGCAGTAAGCGAGGTAGATACCAACGAATACACACGATTCGATGCTCCATTACGACAGAACGGCACCACACTCAAAGTGATAAGCTTTAACAACTGATGCAACAACTGTCAGTGAACTTGAGAAAAAGGGTAGCTGAAGCTCGAGAGGTGGTTTCATATGCCTGAGGCATGACGAAGTAAGGCATATCACAGCGAATATGTTGAAGGAAATCTGCCATGACATCACAGTGGAACCGACTTACCTTCCTTTGAACAGCGAGAATCTCCGTCACAGGACTTCTAACACATCCAAAGAAGCCTGGATGAACGCCAGTGCTCGAGGATTCTGGATGCAGGAACATTGAGCCTTCTTTGACAACAGGATATTCGATCCCAAGGCCGAATGTCGCTGTAACCTGCCTCTCGAGGCTGTACACAGAAGGAATGTGAATGACAATAAGAAGGAATTTGCACAGAGAATTCAGAATGTGGATCAAGGCAGCTTCACTCCCCTGGTGTTACAACATCTGGTGGGATGGCACCAAGTGCAAGATGCTTCTACGCAAGGCTGGCTGAGGTATTATGTGAACAGATGCAGCAGCCCAGAAACTACGTTGCACCCTGGTTGAGATGTTGCCTGTCCTCCTCTATACTTAGGTATGCATTACAACACAATAATAACGAGGAAAATCATACAACAATTGTAAGTCTAAGACAGCGCAAGGGAGGTGGCGGGGGAAAGCTGTAAGACCCAGGATGGTGATGACAGGATTATCACGCTGGTGAACTCTGACCTCTGGCCGCCTTGAGCAGCCCTGGCACACCTCCTCCACACCGCCACTGGTCGCCCTCAGCTGCCACATCACCTCTGGCAGCCCTGACTAGCCGCCACACTGCCAGTAAGTCAGGTGGAAGGAGACTTCAGGAAAAGAGAGAGCGAGAGAATAATAAAAGAGGAGAAGACTGGTGAAGAACGAGAGAAATATAATGAAATGGCGAACATAGAGAGGAAAAATAAATAGATGGAAGATGGAACGAGAGATGAGATTATGGTTGATGTCTGTGAGGTAGAGGGGGATGGAGGAAGGGAGGAGGGAAGGAGGGAGGGAAGGGGGAAGGGAAAGAGAGGTGTCAACAGGGAATGTGTTAGGTTAGGTTAGACTAGGTTTGGTTAGATTAAGTAATTTTCTGTTTGTTTCAAATTTACATCATACCAATACTTATCCCATCAAATATTATATAAACACTGTTCTAACCTAACACAATTTCTAGCAGACCTTGAGCCTTCACTCACTATTTAATATATTGGTTGGTGTCGTAGTAGAAACAGTGTATCACAAAACTTTTAATCCAGTCACCTATGGAGAACCATGCATATGCAATCCCCAGGTTAGTTAAATTTTGAGGTTTTTATTGTCGAAATGTAAAACAAAACATTAAAAACTAGTCTGAATAACTGTAAAACATCCTAAATAATAGTGACCAATACTGATATAATTTTCAATGACCTGTTATACACCACGCAGCTAGTCTACAGAATATACAGATGTTTATAAAGTTACTAATGATTTTATAGAATTTGAGGCAAAAAGGGACATTTTATGCAATAATATAATCAGATATATATTTATTAATAGAACTTAAGCATTTAATTCTACTTAACCACCGTCAATATCTCTACAGATCTCATACCTCCTAGCTGCATTGCCAGACGCATTTAGCAGCATATGTGGAGTGATTTCCACAATGTCTCCTCATCTGGTCATTTCTTGATTTATAAATGTAGTAATGTCATATAATATACGGCAACCACCAAGATGCATCCCATAGTAGTTGGGTGGAAGTCCAGTCTTGCAGAACAAACTGAAACCGACGTTTGTCGTGATGTACTGGCCAGCAACCCCCCCCCCCCCCTCTCTCTTACATTTGTGCGTTCAAAGACTTGCAATCATTCGTGTATAATCTGACAATTTTAATATATACGTAAGACTAATAGCAATACAACATGGATTAAGTTTAACAATCGCATTACTAGCAACTGCTGCAATGCTAAATAACACTAACTAATAATAATATTACCACACAATTGGATATTTAATATCATCCAAGCCGTAGCCCTTTACACTAAATTATTTGCTATTTAAAATTTAGCTGGTACACTGTTTAATTAAAATCCTAGGTTTAGCCTTTATTGTGTCTTAATTCGCGACACATGAAAAGTGAAATTGAGTATTACAGACAAACAACACTATTCCTTGGGTGCACAAGTAGGCAGCGTGGCCGACACAGTACTTGACTACCTTCACATCCCCAACTGTACATTTAAGCTCCCATTTACTACTGGGTGGACTGACATCGAACAGCCACCTTTAAGAACATAAGAACATAAGAAAATAAAGAGTCTGCAATAGGCCGATTGGCCTGTGCATGGCAGCTCCTGTCGAGAGCTACTATCACTCTCTATCATCCATGAATCTATCTATCCTCCTTTAAAGCTTCCCAGCGTTCCAGCACTTACTATAAAGTTGCTAAGCTTGTTCCACTCGTCCACCACCCTATTTGTGAACCAGTTCCTTCCTATCTCCCTCCTAAACCTAAACTTATCCAACTTAAATTCGTTGCTACGAGTCCTATCCTGCTCGGATATTATAAGAACTCCTTTATTTATTCCTTTCACCCACTTAAATACTTCTATCATATCTCCTCGCACTCTTCGTCTTTCTAGGGAATGCAAATTTAGTTTCTTTAACCTATCTTGATATGGAAGGTTTCTAAGTCCCGGAATCATTTTCGTCATTCTTTGCTGCACCGACTCTAGTGAATTGATATCCATTCTATAATAAGGGCACCAGAACTGAACAGCATAAGCGAGGTGCGGCCTGACTAGCGCAAGATATATTTGCAATAAGACCTCTGCACTCTTAACCCTTAACATAACTCTGGCAGTTGAAGCGCCTAAAACTTACAAGATTTTGTGAACAGTGCTATATATATATGTAAGGAGATGCAAGAACGAGGTGAGACACGTGGGTTACCTGTCTGTCTCTCATGTCTTGGGTTGCCTGTCTGTCTCTCACGTCTTGGGTCACTTGTCTGTCTCTCACGTCTTAGGTCACCCAAGAGATTATCTGTTGCAACAACTCAATTATTCCTGATACTAGAGCACTTTTGAACATTTTCAGTGCAGCAATATCTGTCACATCAAACAGTCCAACAGCGCATTCTACCTCTCTAAATTATTAGTAAATAGTACCTTTTCTGGTGCTAACTTTACATGTGAGTTTGTCTTGTACTGTAGCTCAAGCTGTTTTAGCAGCAACAAACTGCCGTCCTTATATTTTTAGACTTTTACAGTTAAAGGTAACACAAATGAATTATTTTTGTTTAGCCAGTTACTTGTCATACATCTCAACGAGTAAACTGAACCAAAAAGGAGAAATATGTGCTCAGTAAAATCACAAGGAGATGGGATGGAAGAGGAAAGATTTCACCAGAAAGATTTTTAATTAATTAAACATACTGCAGTTAATAAGATTGTTGTCAGAAATATGTGTAGTTACAGGAACATTATATACAATGTTATAAGAACTATGAGCCCTGACGTGTGAACTGGAGAAGTATCTCTGCTGTAACATTACAAACTGGATATAATACAACTACACTATATGGTTACTACAAGAGTACAAGAGGATACATCATAAAAATTGCTGTTTCAGCAGTGTTGACTGACATTGCGCTTAACGTTCTTCCCCTGTACAGTATGTTATTTGCTTTTCAAAAGAATTTCATCAAGGATAGCACAAACTAGTTTTTCATCAGTTTTCATAGTTGAAAAAGACTCCTTCAAAAACAACTCAGGTAATCCTTCTAAGCTTCTTGCACGTGTTCCAAAAGTACATCACTATTACATAGCAAATTATAACAGGAGAGACTTGAAAGATAAATAGTACAAATTCCCCTCAAAAGGTCACAACTGTATCTTGATGTTATCTGAAGAGTTGAAGAAACTTGCTCAGTACAGAACCATAACATGTTGTCTGAACAAGACAATTCATTTTCAAGGATTTTGTGGATCCAACTTACACAATAACTGAGCTTATCCATAACACTGGTGTTGGCCTCGGTAACAGCTCAACACAGATGCAGACTTACATTTGTGTTTTCATGTTTTCTGGTCCTAATAACCAGTTCGTCGTATTAGAAGGTCTCCGATGTCTCCACGTCCAGCTGTTACTGTTAACATGGCCAGACGTCTAGCTGTCACTGTTAACATGGCCACACGTGCAGCTGTTACTGTTAACATGTCCACACGTCCAGAATTCACTGTTGACAAGGCCACACGTTCAACTCTCACTGTTAACATGGCCACACGTCCAGCTGTCACTGTTAACATGGCCACACGTTCAGCTCTCACTGTTAACATGGCCACACGTCCAGCTGTCACTGTAAACATGGCCAGACGTTCAGCACTCACTATCGATATTATCAGAGGTTCAGCTCTCACTGTTACCATGGTCACACGTCCAGCTATAATTGTTAATATGGCCACACGTTCAGCACTCACTGTTGACATGGCCATAAGTTCAGCTCTCACTGTTAACCTGGCCGCACATTCAGCTCTCACTGTAAACATGGCCACACGTAACGCTGTTATTCTTAACATGGATTCACGTTCAGCTCTCACTGTTTACATGGCCACACGCTCAACTCTCACTGTTTATATGGCCAACGTTCAGCTCTCACTATTTACAAGGCCACACGTAACGCTGTTATTCTTAACATGGATTCACGTTTAGCTCTCACTGTTAACATGGCCACACGTACAGCTCTCACTGCTTACATAGACACACGTTCAGCTCCACACAGCTGACAGCTGACTGTGATCGTGACGTTATCATCAGACCTCGTAGAGGAAACTTGGCCCTTTGCGTCAAAGGGGACCCAGCAGGGTGGGTGTGATGGACCCAGCAGGGTGGGTGTGATGGACCCAGCAGTGGTGGGTGTGATGGACCCAGCAGGGGTGAGTATGATGGACCCATGGGGTGAGTGTGATGGAACCGGCAGGAGTGGGTGTGATGGACCCAGCAGGGGTGGGTGTGATAGACCCAGCAGGGGTGGGTGTGATGGACCCAGTAGGGGTGGGTGTGATGGACCCACCAGGGGTGGGTGTGATGGACGCAGCAGGGGTGAGTGTGATGGACCCAGCAGGGGTGGGTGTGATGGACCCAGGAAGGGTGAGTGTGATGGACCCAGCAGGGGTTTTCGTGATGGAACCAGCAGGGGTGGGTGTGATGGACCCAGCAGGGGTGGGTGTGATGGACCCAGCAGGGGTGGGTGTGATGGACCCAGCAGGGGTTTTCGTGATGGAACCAGCAGGGGTAGGTGTGATGGACCCAGCAGGGGTGGGTGTGATGGACCCAGCAGGGGTGGGTGTGATGGACCCAGCAGGGGTGGGTGTGATGGACCCAGCAGGGGTGGGTGTGATGGACCCAGCAGGGGTGGGTGTGATGGACCCGGCAGGGGTGGGTGTGATGGACCCGGCAGGGGTGGGTGTGATGGACCCAGCAGGGGTGGGTGTGATGGACCCGGCAGGGGTGGGTGTGATGGACCCAACAGGGGTGGGTGTGATGGACCCAGCAGGAGTGGGTGTGATGGACCCGGCAGGGGTGGGTGTGATGAACCCACCAAGGGGGTGGGTGTGATGGACCCAGCAGGGGTGGGTGTGATGGACCCAGCAGGGGTGGGTGTGATGGACCCGGCAGGGGTGGGTGTGATGGACCCAGCAGGGGTGGGTGTGATGGACCCAACAGGGGTGGGTGTGATGGACCCAGCAGGGGTGGGTGTGATGGACCCAACAGGGGTGGGTGTGATGGACCCAGCAGGGGTGGGTGTGATGGACCCAACAGGAGTGAGTGTGATGGACCCAGCAGGGGTGGGTGTGATGGACCCAGCAGGGGTGGGTGTGATGGACCCGGCAGGGGTAGGTGTGATGAACCCACCAAGGGGGGTGTGATGGACCCAGCAGGGGTGGGTGTGATGGACCCAACAGGAGTGAGTATGATGGACCCAGCAGGGGTGGGTGTGATGGACCCAGCAGGGGTGGGTGTGATGGACCCAACAGGGGTGGGTGTGATGGACCCAGCAGGGGTGGGTGTGATGGACCCAACAGGGGTGGGTGTGATGGACCCAGCAGGGGTGGGTGTGATGGACCCAACAGGAGTGAGTGTGATGGACCCAGCAGGGGTGGGTGTGATGGACCCAGCAGGGGTGGGTGTGATGGACCCAACAGGGGTGGGTGTGATGGACCCAGCAGGGGTGGGTGTGATGGACCCAACAGGGGTGGGTGTGATGGACCCAGCAGGGGTGGGTGTGATGGACCCAGCAGGGGTGGGTGTGATGGACCCAACAGGAGTGAGTATGATGGACCCGGCAGGGGTGGGTGTGATGGACCCGGCAGGGGTGGGTGTGATGGCCCCAACAGGGGTGGGTGTGATGGACCCAGCAGGGGTGGGTGTGATGGACCCAACAGGGGTGGGTGTGATGGACCCAACAGGAGTGGGTGTGATGGACCCAACAGGGGTGGGTGTGATGGACCCAGCAGGGATAGGTGTGATGGACCCACCAGGGGTAGGTGTGATGGACCCAACAGGGGTGGGTGTGATGGACCCAGCAGGGGTGGGTGTGATGGACCCAGCAGGGGTGGGTGTGATGGACCCAGCAGGGGTGGGCGTGACGGACCCAGCAGGGATAGGTGTGATGGACCCACCAGGGGTGGGTGTGATGGACCCAGCAGGGGTGGGTGTGATGGACCCAGCAGGGGTGGGTGTGATGGACCCAACAGGAGTGAGTATGATGGACCCGGCAGGGGTGGGTGTGATGGACCCACCAGGGGTGGGTGTGACGGACCCAGCAGGGGTGGGTGTGATGGACCCAGGAAGGCTGGGTGTGATTGACACAGCAGGGGTGGGTGT
Source organism: Homarus gammarus (assembly GCA_958450375.1). Taxonomy (NCBI): domain Eukaryota; kingdom Metazoa; phylum Arthropoda; class Malacostraca; order Decapoda; family Nephropidae; genus Homarus; species Homarus gammarus. The sequence goes on from CAUDMG010002591.1 coordinate 575,117, forward strand.
GATGGACCCATCAGGGGTGGGTGTGATGGACCCATCAGGGGTGGGTGTGACGGACCCAGCAGGGGGTGGGTGTGATGGACCCAGCAGGATGGGTGTGACGGACCCAGCAGGGGTGGGTGTGATGGACCCAGCAGGGTGGGTGTGATGGACCCAGCAGTGGTGGGTGTGACAGACCCAGCAGGGGTGGGTGTGATGGACCCAGCAGGGTGGGTGTGATGGACCAAGCAGGGTGGGTGTGATGGACCAAGCAGGGTGGGTGTGATGGACCCAGCAGGGTGGGTGTGATGGACCCAGCAGGGGTGGGTGTGATAGACCCAGCAGGGGTGGGTGTGATGGGCCCAGGAGGGTGGGCGTGATGGACCCAGCAGGGGTGGGTGTTATGGACCCAGCATGGTGGGGTTGATGGACCCAGCAGGGGTGGGTGTGATGGACCCAGCAGGGGTGGGTGTGACGGACCCAATAGGGTTAGGTGTGATGGACCCAGCAGGGGTGGGCGTGACGGACCCAGCAGGGATAGGTGTGATGGACCCAGCAGGGGTGGGTGTGATGGACCCACCAGGAGTGGGTCTGATGGACCCAGCAGGGGTGGGTATGATGGACCCAGCAGGGGTGGGTGTGATGGACCCAGCAGGGGTGGGTGTGATGGACCCAGCAGGGGTAGGTTTGACGGACCCAGCAGGGTTGGGCATGATGGACCCACCAGGGGTGGGTGTGATGGACCCAGGAAGGGTGGGTGTGATGGGCCCAGCAGAGGTGAGTGTGATGGACCCACCAGGAGTGGGTATGATGGACCCAGCAGGGGTGGGTGTGATGGACCCAGCAGAGGTGGGTGTGATGGACCCAGCAGGAGGGGGGGGGTGTGATGGACCCAGCAGGGGTAGGTGCGACGGACCCAGCAGGGGTGGGTGTGATGGACCCAGCAGTGGTGGGTGTGACGGACCCAGCAGGGGTGGGTGTGATGGACCCAGCAGGGTGGGTGTGATGGACCCTGCAGGGGTGGGTGTGATGGACACAGCAGGGGTGGGTGTGATGGACCCAGCAGAGTGGGTGTGATGGACCCAGCAGGGTGGGTGTGATGGACCCAGCAGGGGTGGGTGTGATGGACACAGCAGGGATGGGTGTGATAGACCCAGCAGAGGTGGGTGTGATGGACCCAGGAGGGTGGGTGTTATGGACCCAGCAGGGGTGGGTGTTATGGACCCAGCACGGTGGGTGTGATGGACCCAGCAGGGGTGGGTGTGATGGACCCAGCAGGGGTGGGTGTGACGGACCCAATAGGGTTACGTGTGATGGACCCAGCAGGGGTGGCTGTCACAAACCAAGCAGGGGTGGGTGTCACGGACCCAGCAGGGGTGGTTGTGATGGACCCAGCAGGGGTGGGTGTGATGGACCCAGCAGCGGTGGGTATGATGGACCCAGCAGGGGTGGGTGTGATGGACCCACCAGGAGTGGGTCTGATGGACCCAGCAGGAGTGGGTGTGATGGACCCAGCAGGGGTGGGTGTGATGGACCCAGCAGGGGTAGGTTTGACGGACCCAGCAGGGTTGGGCATGATGGACCCAACAGGGGTGGGTGTGATGGACCCAGGAAGGGTGGGTGTGATGGGCCCAACAGGGGTGAGTGTGATGGACCCACCAGGAGTGGGCATGATGGAACCAGCAGGGGTGGGTGTGATGGACCCAGCAGGGGTGGGTGTGATGGACCCAACAGGTGTGGGTGTGACAGACCCAGCAGGGGGGGGGGGGTTTGATGGAACCAGCAGGGGTAGGTGCGACGGACCCAGCAGGGGTGGGTGTGACGGAACCCAGCGAGGGTGGGTGTGACGGACCCAGCAAGGGTGGGTGTGACGGACCCAGCAGGGGTGGGTGTGACAGACCCAGCAGGGGGGGGGGGTGTGATGGACCCAGCAGGTGTGGGTGTGACAGACCCAGCAGGGGAGGGGTGTGATGGAACCAGCAGGGGTAGGTGCGACGGACCCAGCAGGGGTGGGTGTGACGGAACCCAGCGAGGGTGGGTGTGACGGACCCAGCAGTGGTGGGTGTGACGGACCCAGCAGGGGTGGGTGTGATGGACCCAGCAGGGTGGGTGTGATGGACCCTGCAGGGGTGGGTGTGATGGACACAGCAGGGGTGGGTGTGATGGACCCAGCAGAGTGGGTGTGATGGACCCAGCAGGGTGGGTGTGATGGACCCAGCAGGGGTGGGTGTGATGGACACAGCAGGGATGGGTGTGATAGACCCAGCAGAGGTGGGTGTGATGGACCCAGGAGGGTGGGTGTTATGGACCCAGCAGCGGTGGGTGTTATGGACCCAGCACGGTGGGTGTGATGGACCCAGCAGGGGTGGGTGTGATGGACCCAGCAGGGGTGGGTGTGACGGACCCAATAGGGTTACGTGTGATGGACCCAGCAGGGGTGGCTGTCACAAACCAAGCAGGGGTGGGTGTCACGGACCCAGCAGGGGTGGTTGTGATGGACCCAGCAGGGGTGGGTGTGATGGACCCAGCAGCGGTGGGTATGATGGACCCAGCAGGGGTGGGTGTGATGGACCCACCAGGAGTGGGTCTGATGGACCCAGCAGGAGTGGGTGTGATGGACCCAGCAGTGGTGGGTGTGATGGACCCAGCAGGGGTAGGTTTGACGGACCCAGCAGGGTTGGGCATGATGGACCCAACAGGGGTGGGTGTGATGGACCCAGGAAGGGTGGGTGTGATGGGCCCAACAGGGGTGAGTGTGATGGACCCACCAGGAGTGGGCATGATGGAACCAGCAGGGGTGGGTGTGATGGACCCAGCAGGGGTGGGTGTGATGGACCCAACAGGTGTGGGTGTGACAGACCCAGCAGGGGGGGGGGGTGTGATGGAACCAGCAGGGGTAGGTGCGACGGACCCAGCAGGGGTGGGTGTGACGGAACCCAGCGAGGGTGGGTGTGACGGACCCAGCAAGGGTGGGTGTGACGGACCCAGCAGGGGTGGGTGTGACAGACCCAGCAAGGGTGGGTGTGATGGACCCAGCAGGGGTAGGTGCAACGGACCCAGCAGGGGTGGGTGTGATGGACCCAGCAGGGGTAGGTGTGATGGACCCAGTAGGGGTGGGTTTGACGGACCCAGCAGGGGTGGGTGTGATGGACCCAGCACGGTGGGTGTGATGGCCCAAGCAGGGATGGGTGTGATGGACCCAGCAAGGGTGGGTGTGATGGACCCAGCAGGTGTGGGTGTGACGGACCCAGCAAGGATATGTGTGATGGACCCAACAGGGGTGGGTGTGATGCACCCAGCAGGGGTAGGTGCGACGGACCCAGCAGGGGTGTGTGTGACGGAACCCAGCAAGGGTGGGTGTGACGGACCCAGCAAGGGTGGGTGTGACGGACCTAGCAGGGGTGGGTGTGACGGACCCAGCAAGGGTGAGTGTGACAGACCCAGCAGGGGGGGGGGGTGTAATGGACCTAGAAGGGGTGGGTGTGATGGACCCAGCAGGGGTGGGTGTGATAGACCCAGCAGGGGTGAGTGTGACAGACCCAGCAGGGGGGGAGGGTGTGATGGACCCAGCAGGGGTGGGTGTGACGGATCCAGCAGGCGTGGGTGTGACAGACCCAGCAGGGACGGGGTGTGATGGACCCAGCAGGGGTGGGTGTGATGGACCCAGCAGGGGTGGGTGTGATGGACCCAGGAAGGGTGGGTGTGATGGACCCAGCAGGGGTGGGTGTGATGGACCCAGGAAGGGTGGACGTGATGGAGCCAGCAGGGGTGGGTGTGATGGACCCAGCAGGGGTGGGTGTCATGGACCCGGCAGGGGTGGGTGTGATGGACCCAGCAGGGGTGGGTGTGATGGACCCAGCAGGGGTGGGTGTGATGGACCCAGCAGGGGTGGGTGTGACAGACCCAGCAGGGGTGGGTGTGATGAACCCAGCAGGGGTGGGTGTGATGGACCCGGCAGGGGTGGGTGTGATGGACCCAGCAGGGGTGGGTGTGATGGACCCACCAGGGGTGGGTGTGATGGACCCACCAGGGGTGGGTGTGATGGACCCACCAGGGGTGGGTGTGATGGACCCACCAAGGGGGGTGTGATGGACCCACCAGGGGTGGGTGTGATGGACCCAGCAGGGGAGGGTGTGATGGACCCGGCAGGGGTGGGTGTGATGGACCCAGCAGGGGTGGGTGTGATGGACCCAGCAGGGGTGGGTGTGATGGACCCAGCAGGGGTGGGTGTGATGGACCCAGCAGGTTGGGTGTGATGGACTCGGCAGGGGTGGTGTGATGGACCCAGCACGGGTGGGTGTGATGGACCCAGCAGGAGTGGGTGTGATGGACCCAGCAGTGCTGGGTGTGATGGACACAGGAGGTGTGGGTGTGATGGACACAGCAGGGGTGGGTGTTATGGACCCAGCACGGTGGGTGTGATGGACCCAGCAGGGGTGGGTGTGATGGACCCAGCAGGGGTGGGTGTCACGGACCCATCAAGGGTGGGTGTGTTGGACCCAGCAGGGGTGGGTGTGATGGCCCCAGCAGCGGTGGGTATGATGGACCCAGCAGGGGTGGGTGTGATGGACCCAGCAGGGGTGGGTGTGATGGACCCGGCAGGGGTAGGTTTGTCGGACCCAGAAGGATTGGGCATGATGGACCCACCAGGGGTGGGTGTGATGGACCCAGGAAGGGTGGGTGTGATGGGCCCAGCAGGGGTGAGTGTGAGGGACCCACCAGGAGTGGGTATGATGGACCCAGCAGGGGAGGTTGTGATGGACCCAGCAGGGGTGGGTGTGATGGACCCACCAGGGGTGGGTGTGATGGACGCAACAGGTGTGGGTGTGACAGACCCAGCAGGGGGGGGGGGGATGTGATGGACCCAGTAGGGGTAGGTGCGACGGACCCAGCAGGGGTGGGTGTGACGGAACCCAGCGAGGGTGGGTGTGACGGACCCAGCAAGGGTGGGTGTTAAGGACCCAGCAGGGGTGGGTGTGACAGACCCAGCAAGGGGGGGGGGGGGTGTGATGGACCCAGCAGGGGTAGGTGCGACTGACCCAGCAGGGGTGGGTGTGACGGACCCAGCAGGGGTAGGTGTGATAGACCCTGTAGGGGTGGGTTTGACAGACCCAGCAGGGGTGGGTGTGATGGACCCAGCACGGTGGGTGTGATGGCCCAAGCAGGGATGGGTGTGATGGACCCATCAGGGGTAGGTGTGATGGACCCAGCAGGTGTGGGTGTGATGGACTCGGCAGGGGTGCGTGTGATGGACTCAGCGGCGGTGGGTGTGTCGGACCCAGCAGGGGTGGGTGTGATGGACCCAGCAGGTGTGGGTGTGATGGACTCGGCAGGGGTGGGTGTGATGGACTCAGCGGCGGTGGGTGTGACGGACCCAGCAGGGGTGGGTGTGATGGACCCGGCAGGGGTGGGTTTGATGGACTCGGCAGGGTCGGTGTGATGGACTCTGCGGCGGTGGGTGTGACGGACCCAGCAGGGGTAGGTGTGATGGACCAGGCAGAGGTGTGTGTGATGGACCCAGGAGGGGTGGACATGAAGGACCCGACAGGGGTGGGTATGACGGACCCAGCAGGGTGGGTGTGACGGACCCAACAGGGGTGGGTGTCATGGACCCAGCAGGGGTGGGTGTGATGGACCCAGCAGGGGTGGTTGTGATGGAGCCAGCACGGGTGGGTGTGATGGACCCAGCACGATTGGGTGTGATAGACCCAGCAGGGGTGGGTGTGATGGACCAAGCAGGCGTGGGTGTGACGGACCCAGCAGGGGTGGGTGTGATGGACCCGGCAGGGGTGGATGTGATGGACCCAGCAGAGGTGGGTGTGGTGGACCCAGCAGGGGTGGGCGTCATGGACCCGGCAGGGTGGGTGTGACGGACCCACCAGGGGTGGGTGTGATGGACCCGGCAGGGGTGGATGTGACGGACCCAGCAGGGGTGGATGTGATGGACCCAGCAGGGGTGGGTGTGATGGACCCAGCAGGGGTGGAAGTGATGGACCCAGCAGGGGTGGGTGTCATGGACCCGGCAGGGTGGATGTGATGGATCAGGCAGAGGTTTGTGTGATGGACCCAGCAGGGGTGGGTGTGACGGACCCGGCAGGGGTGGATGTGACGGACCCATCAGGGGTGGGCATGACGGACCCAGCAGGGTGGGCGTGACGGACCCAGCAGGGGTGGATGTGATGGACCCAGCAGGGGTGGGTGTGATGGACCCAGCAGGGGTGGAAGTGATGGACCCAGCAGGGGTGGGTGTGATGGACCCAGCAGGAGTGGGTGTGACGGTCCCAGCAGGGGTGGGTGTTATTGACCCAGCAAGGGTGGGTGTGATGGACCCAGCAGGGTGGGTGTGATGGACCCACCAGGGGTAGGTGTGATGGACCCAACAGGGGTGGGTGTGATGGACCCAGCAGGGTGGGTGTGATGGACCCAACAGGGGTGGGTGTGATGGACCCAGCAGGGTGGGTGTGATGGACCCAACAGGGGTGGGTGTGATGGACCCAGCAGGGTGGGTGTAATGGACCCAGCAGGGTGGGTGTGATGGAACAACCACGGGGGGATGTGAAGGACCCAGCAGGGTGTGTGTGTTGGACCCAACAGGGGTGGGTGTGATGGACCCAGCAGGGGTGGGTGTGACGGACCCAGCAAGGGAGGGTGTGATGGACCCAGCAGGGTGGGTGTGATGGACCCAGCAGGGGTGGGTGTGACGGACCCAGCAAGGGTGGGTGTGATGGACCCAGCAGGGTGGGTGTGATGGACCCAGCAGGGTGGGTGTGATGGACCCAGCAGGGTTGGTGTGATGGACCCAGCAGGGTGGGTGTGATGGACCCAGCAGGGTGGGTGTGATGGACCCAGCAGGGTGGGTGTGATGGACCCAGCAGGTGTGGGTGTGATGGACCCGGCAGGGTGGGTGTGACAGACCCAGCAATGGTGGGAGTGATGGACCAGGCAGGGTGGGTGTGACAGACCCATCAGGGTGGGTGTGATAGACCCAACAGGGGTGGGTGTGACGGTTCCAGCAGGGGTGGGTGTGATGGACCAGGCAGAAGTGTGTGTGACGGACCCAGCAGGGGTGGGTGTGATGGACCCAGCAGGGGTGGGTGTGACGGACCCTGCAGGGGTGGGTGTGACGGTTCCAGCAGGGGTGGGTGTTATGGACCCAGCAGGGGTGGGTGTGATGGACCCAGCAGGGGTGGGTGTGTTGGATGCAGCAGGGTGGGTGTGATGGACCCAGCAGGGGTGGGTGTGATGGGCCCGGCAGGGGTAGGTTTGACGGACCCAGCAGGGGTAGGTGCGACGGACCCAGCAGGGGTAGGTGCGACAGACCCAGCAGGGGTAGGTGCGACGGACCCAGCAGGGGTGGGTGTGACGGAACCCAGCGAGGGTGGGTGTGACGGACCCAGCAAGGGTGGGTGTGACGGACCCAACAGGGGTGGGTGTGACAGACCCAGCAGGGGGGAGTGTGATGGACCCAGCAGGGGTAGGTGCGACGGACCCAGCAGGGGTGGGTGTGACGGACCCAGCAGGGGTAGGTGTGATGTACCCAGTAGGGGTGGGTTTGACGGACCCAGCAGGGGTGGGTGTGACGGACCCAGCAGGGGCGGGTGTGTTGGATGCAGCAGGGTGGGTGTGATAGACCCAGCAGGGGTGGGTGTGACGGACCCAGCAGGGGTGGGTGTGTTGGATGCGGCAGGGGTGGGTGTGATGGACCAAGCAGGGGTGGGTGTGATGGACCCAGCAGGGTGGGTGTGACGGACCGAGCAGGGTTGGTGTGATGGTCCCAGCAGGGTGGGTGCGATGGACCCAGCAGGGGTGGGTGTGGCGGACCCAGCAGGGGTAGGTGTCACTGACCTAGCAAGGGTGGGTGTGATTGACCCAGCAGGGGTGGGTGTGACGGATCCAGCAGGGGTGGGTGTCACGGACCTAGCAAGGGTGGGTGTGATTGACCCAGCAGGGGTGGGTGTGACGGACCCAACAGGGTGGGTGTGATGGACCCAGCAGGGTGTGGATGTGACGGACCCAGCAGGGTTGGCGTGACGGACCCAGCAGGGGTGGGTGTGATGGCCCCAGCATGGGTGGGTGTGATGGACCCAGCAGGGGTGCGTGTGATGGACCGAATAGTGGTGGGTATGATGCACCCAACAGGGATAGGTGTGACGAACCCAGCAGGGATGGTCGTGATGGACCCAGCATGGGTGGGTGTGATGGACTCAGCATTGGTGCTACAAGTCACCATACAGTGGTGCCGCAAGTCACCATACAGTGTTGCCAACTATCACCATCCAGTCGTGCCACCTGTCATCATACAGTGGTGCAATAAGTCACCATATATGGGTGCCACCTCTCACCATACATTGGTGCCACAAGTCACCATACAGTGTTGCCACCTGTCACCATACAGTGGTTCCACAATTCACCGTACAGTGGTGCCACAAGTCACCATATAGTGGTGACAAAAGTCACCATACAGTGGTGCCACCTGTCCCCAAACAGTGGTGCCACCTGTCACCACACAGTGATGCCACCTGTCACCATACAGTGGTGCCACCTGTCACCATACAGGGGTGCCACCTGTCACCATGCAGTGTTGCGACCTGTCACCTTACAGTGGTGCCATAAGTCACAATACAGTGTTGCCACCTGTCACCACACAGTAGTGCCATTTGTCACCATACAGTGTTGCCACAAATCACCAAACAGTGGTGCCACCTGTCACCTTACAGTGGTGCCATAAGTCACAATACAATGGTGCCACAAGTCACCATACAGTGGTGCACCTGTCACCATACAGTGTTGCCACAAGTCACCAAACAGTGGTGCCACCTGTCACCTTACAGTGGTGCCATAAGTCACAATACAGTGGTGCCACACGTCACCATACAGTGGTGCCACCTGTCACCATACAGTGGTTCCACAAGTCACTTAACAGTGGTGCCACCTGTCACCAACCAGTGTGCCACCTGTCACCATACAGTGGTACTACAAGTCACCATACAGTGGTGCCAGTTCTCACCACACAGTGGTGCCACCTGTCACCATACAGTGGTGCCATAAATCACCATACAGTGGTGCCAACTGTCACCATACAGTGGTAACACTCGTCACCATACAGTGTTTCCACAAGAAACCATACAGTCGTGCCACCTGTCACCATACAGTGGTTCCACAAGTCACCATATAGTGTTGCAACCTGTCACCACACAGTGGTGCCACATGTCACCATGCAATGGTGCTACTTGTCACCATGCGGTGGTGCCACCTGTCACCATTGTCTTCATACAGTGGTGTCACCTGTCACCATACAGTGGTTTTTCAATTCACCACTCAGTGGTACCACCTGTCACCCTACAGTGGTTCTACAAGTCACCATACAGTGGTGCCACCTGTCACCATACAGTGGTGCCACCTGTCACCATACAGTGGTGCCACCTGTCACCATACAGTGGTGCCACCTGTCACCACACAGTGGTGCCACAAGTCACCATACAGTGAGCCACCTGTCACCAAGCAGTGTGCCACCTGTCACCATACAGTGGTTCTACAAATCGCCATGCAGTGCTGTCACCTGTCACCACACAGTGTGCCACCTGTCACCATACAGTGATGCAACCTGTCAACACACAGTGGTGCCACCTGTCACCATACAGTGGTTCTACAAGTCACCATGCAGTGGTGCCACCGGTCACCACACATTGGTGCCACAAGTCACCTACAGTGGTGCAACCTATTACCATACAGTGGTGCCTCCTGTCACCACACAGTAGTGCCACAAGTTACCATACAGTGGTGCAACCTATTACCATACAGTGGTGCCTCCTGTCACCACACAGTGGTGCCACAAGTTACCATACAGTGGTGCCACCTGCCACCATACAGTGGTGCCACCTGTTACCACACAGTGGTGCCACAAGTCACCATACAGTGGTGCCACAAGTCACCATACAGTGGTGCCACCTGTCACCACACAGTGGTGCCATTTGTCCTCATACCGTGGCGCCAAAAGTCACCAAACAGTGGTGTCACCTGTCACCACACAGTGTGCCACCTGTCACCATACAGTGGTTCTACATGTCACCATACAGTGGTGCCACCTCTCACCACACAGTGGTGCAACCTGTCACCATACAGTGGTGCCATAAATCACCATACAGTGGTACCAACTGTCACCATACAGTAGTGCCACTCGTCACCATACAGTGTTTCAACAAGAAACCATATAGTCGTGCCATAAGTCACCATATAGTGTTCCCACCTGTCACCACACAGTGGTGCCACATGTCACCATGCAATGGTGCTACTTGTCACCATGCGGTGGTGCCACCTGTCACCATTGTCTTCATACAGTGGTGTCACCTGTCACCATACAGTGGTTCTACAAGTCACCATACAGTGTGCCACATGTCACCATACAGTGGTGTCACCTTCTCACCATACAGTGGTTCTTCAAGTCACCACTCAGTGGTACCACCTGTCACCCTACAGTGGTTCTACAAGTCACCATACAGTGGTGCCGCCTGTCACCATACAGTGGTGCCACCTGTCACCATACAGTGGTGCCACCTGTCACCATACAGTGGTGCCACCTGTCACCACACAGTGGTGCCACAAGTCACCATACAGTGGTGCAACCTATCACCATACATTGGTGTCACCTGTCACCACACAGTGGTGCCACAAGTCACCATACAGTGGTACCACTTGTCCCCATACAGTGGTGCCACCTGTCACCATTCAGTGGTGCCACCTGTTACCACACAGCGGTGCCACAAGTCACCATACAGTGGTGCCACCGGTCACAACACAGTGTGCCACCTGTCACATACTGTGGTTCTACAAGTCACCATACAGTGGTGCCACCTGTCACCACACAGTGGTGCCACAAGTCACCATACAGTGGGGCCTCCTGTCACCCTATAGTGGTGCCACCTGTTACCACACAGCGCTGCCACAAGTCACCATACAGTGGTGCCACCTGTCACCACACAGTGTGCCACCTGTCACCATACAGTGGTTCTTCAAGTCACCATACAGTGGTGCCACCTGTCACCAAGCAGTGGTGCCACAAGTCACCATACAGTGTGCCACCTGTCACCAAGCAGTGTGCCACCTGTCACCATACAGTGGTTCTACAATTCACCAAGCAGTGGTACCACCTGTCACCATATAGTGGTGTCACCTGTCACCAAACAGTGTGCCACCTGTCACCAAACAGTGGTGCCACCTGTCACCATACAGTGGTTCTACAAGTCACCGTACAGTGGTGCCATCTGTCACCATACAGTGGTTCTACAAGTCACCAAACAGTGGTGCCACCCTGTTACCATACAGTGGTGCCACCTGTCACCATACAGTGGTGTCACCTGTCACCATACAGTGTGCCACCTGTCACCATACAGTGGTGCCACCTGTCACCAAACCGTGTCCCACCTGTCACCATACAGTATGCCACCTGTCACCATACAGTGGTGCCACCTGTCACCAAACAGTGTCCCATCTGTCACCATACAGTGTGCCACCTGTCACCATACAGTGTGCCACCTGTCACCATACAGTGTGCCACTTGTCTCCATGCAGTGGTGCCACCTGTCACCATACAGTGTGCCACCTGTCACCATACACTGGTGCTACCTCTCACCAAACAGTGTGCCACCTGTCACCATACACTGGTGCTACCTCTCACCAAACAGTGTGCCACCTGTCACCATACAGTGTGCCACCTGTCACCATACATTGTGCCGCCTATCACCATACATTGTGCCACCTGTCACCGTACAGTGTGTCACCTGTCAACGCCTTGAGGTGACATTGTGTTACAGTATGATGTTACTGGTTTGGAGGAGATGTTGGAACTGGTGATGGTGGTGGTGGTAGTGGTGATGGTGGTGGTGCAGCTGATGTTGTTGTTGGTGGTGGTGGTGGTTGTCATGGTGGTAGAAGTGATCGTCGTCTTTGTGGTGGTGGTGGTGGTGGGTTTTGGTGGTGCTGGTGGTGTTGGTGGTGGTGGTGCTGATAGTGATGGTGGTGGTGGTGGTGGTGATGGTGGTGGTGGTGGTGGTGGTGATGGTGGTGGTGGTTGTGGTTGTCATGGTGGTAGAAGTGATCGTCGTCTTTGTGGTGGTGGTGGTGGTTTTGGTGGTGCTGTGGTGTTGGTGGTGGTGGTGCTGATGGTGATGGTGGTGGTGGTGGTGGTGGTGATGGTGGTGGTGGTGGTGGTGGTGGTGGTGGTGATGATGGTGGTGGTGGTGGTGGTGGTGGTGGTGATGGTGATGGTGGTGGTGGTGCTGATGGTGATGGTGGTGGTGGTGATGGTGGTGGTGGTGGTGATGGTGATGGTGGTGGTGTTGGTGGTGGTGATGGTGGTGGTGGTGGTGGTGGTGGTGGTGATGGTGATGGTGGTGGTGGTGGTGATGGTGATGGTGGTGGTGGTGGTGGTGGTGATGGTGATGGTGGTGGTGGTGGTGGTGGTGATGGTGGTGGTGGTGGTGGTGGTGGTGGTGATGGTGATGGTGGTGGTGGTGCTGATGGTGATGGTGGTGGTGGTGGTGGTGGTGGTGGTGGTGGTGGTGGTGGTGATGGTGGTGGTGGTTGTGGTTGTCATGGTGGTAAAAGTTATAGTCGTCTTAGTGGTAGTGGTGGTGGTGGCGAAGTATAAAAAGTCTGGTGTATTTTCCATTACATACCATCTCCCTCCCTCACCCCCCTTCTTCCTCCCTCCCTTCCTACCGCCCTCCCTCCCTCCTACCACCAGGCAGGTCTTAGAGTTACTAGTGTTCACAACAACCTTCCGTGATGCCACCCTTCTCTCTCTCTCTCTCTCTCTCTCTCTCTCTCTCTCTCTCTCTCTCTCTCTCACATATAACAAGGAACCTGACATTTTATCTAAAGGTCAGTTAAAAGGTTGAATGAGTAAAGGGTCCCAGAGATAATTGGCTTTAGTCCTAATAGCTTCCATTTCTAATAGCTGTGGGTCCTAGTAAGGCCAGCTAAGGTCATTCCAGCTATATGTTGTCTCCTAATATGTAACCTAACCTGAGCGTTGGGATAAGCTCTGTTAGGAGTAGACCCTTTTAGGACTGGGGTCTATTGGGACAGAGGTTTATTAGGACTGGGGTCTATTGGGACAGAGGTTTATTAGGACTGGGGTCTATTGGGACAGAGGTTTATTAGGACTGGGGTCTATTGGGACAGAGGTTTATTAGGACTGGGGTCTATTAGGACTGGGTTGTAGTAGGACTGGGGGTCTATTAGGACTGGGTTGTATTAAGACTGGGGTCTAATATAATTATATATATATATATATTATATATATATATATATATATATATATATATATATATATATATATATATATATATATATTATATTATATATTATATATATATTTATACACACACACACATACACACAGGGAGGCAGCGACAGACACGGGTGTACTGTTGTGTGATGGTAGTGGGTGTGTTGCTGCCCGCGGCGACTCTGCTCCTGCGCCACGCCAGGCTGAAGACTCACTCCTCCACCCCTGCCCCAAGACCTTCTTAGTGGGTGGGATGGGGTGGGGTTGGAATGGAAGGGGGTGAGAGGGAGAGGGTGATGGCGTTAGTGGTGCTGGCTGGTGGCTGGCCTGGGTGGTGTCCCCTCCAGTGCCTCTTACACGTCACAAAGACCCGGTTAATCGACGGACCGTAAAGAGAGACTATCCAGTTTTCCGGGTGTGTGCCGCGAGAGGGGGATGTCGAGAGGGTTTTTCTGATGTGTTTTACGAAGGCCAAGTCACAGTCGGGGTCCTGGTTCGCGACGCCTGGAGGAACGCATGAATGGACCGCTCGATACAGTGGCGTCCCATTCCTTCGCCGAGATAAGACGACATAGCAGGTTTTTGGTGGGTAATGGGCGCCAGTGATATGTTACCGAATGATACATAACACCAGATTATGACGAATAATTTTACGTTGACGCTCCCAGGTAAGGTTTGGCATATAGAGGGACGTGTGTTCGTCTGGTGGAGTGAGGTAGGGAGTCGAACACGGCCCCTCCCCAGCCTGCACTGTCATTCATAAAAGCAGCGAGAAAATGGTTCTGGTAGCCGGACTCTCAGAGCTCTCGGGATGGCAGGACAACAGAGCTGTCGAGTGGGCAGGAAACAGGGCTATCGGGAGAACAGGACAACAGAGCTGTCGAGATGGCAGGACAACAGCGCTGTCGGGATATCAGGACAACAAAGCTGTCGGGATTGCAATACAACAGTACTGTCGGGTGGGAAGGACAATAGAGCTATCGGGATGGCAGGATAGCAGAGCTGTCGAGTGGGCAGGAAACAGGACTGTCGGGATTGCAGGACAACACAGCTGTCGGGAGGGCAGGACAACAAAGCTGTCGTAATGGCAGGACAACAGGGCTTTCGGGAGGGCACGACAACAGAACTGTCGGGATGGCAGGACAACAGAATTGTCGGTGGGCAGGATATCAGAGCTATCGGGAGTTCAGGACAACAGTACTGTCGGATTAGCAGGACAACAGTACTGTCGGGTGGGCAGAAAAATAGGGCTGTCTGGAGTGTAGGACAACAGTACTGTCGGGTGAGCAGGACAACAGCATTGTCGGGTGGGCAGGACTTCATTACTGTCGGGTGGGCAGGACAACAGAGCTGTCAAGTGAGCAGGACAACAGATCTTTCGAGTGGGCAGGACAACAGAGCTGTCGAGTGGGCTGAAAAACAGAGTTGTCTGGTGGGTAGGACTTCATAACTGTAGGGTGGGCAAGACAACAGCACTGTCGGGTGGGCAGGAAAACAACAATATAATTAGAGCACCAACAACGTGAAATTATTTTTGATAAAGAAATTTTTGTATTGAGTGTTGGGAGTTAATCAGAGTTGAGACATCGGCTCGTGTACTGACGGCTTCCCTAACACACTATACTGTACTGTACTGTACTGTACTGTACTGTACTGTTCTGTACTATACTGTATTATACTGTACTTTACTGTACTGTACTGTATTGCTCTGTACTATACTGTATTGTACTGTACTGTACCGTACTGTACTGTACTGTACTGTATTGTTCTGTACTATACTGTACTGTACTGTACTGTAGTGTACTGTTCTGTAGTATACTGCACTGTACAGTACTGTACTGTATTTGTACTGTACTGTACTGTTCTGTACTGCACTGTACTGTACTGTACAGTGCAGTACTGTACAGTGCTGTACTGTATTGTTCTGTACTGTACTGTACTGTACTATACTGTACTGTTCTGTACTGTACTGTACTGTTCTGTACTGCACTGTACTGTATTGTACGGTACTGTACTGTATTGTTCTGTACTGTATTGTTCTGTACTATATTGTACTGTACAGTACAGTACTGTACAGTACTGTATTGTTCTGTACTGTACTGTACTGTACTGTACTGTACTGTTCTGTACTGTATTGTTCTCTACTATACTGTACTGCAGGGTATTGTACTGTTCTGTACTGTACTGTACTGTACTGTACTGTACCGTACTGTACTGTACTGTATTGTTCTGTACTAAACTGTACTGTACTGTACTGTACTGTTTTCTTTAGTATACTTTACTGTACAGTACTGTACTGTACTGTACTGCACTGTATTGTTCTGTACTGTACTGTGCTGTACTGTACAGTATAGTGCAGAACAGTACAGTACAGTACAGTACGGTACAGTACAGTACAGTACAGTACAGTAGTGTACAGTAAAGTATACTACAGTACAGTACAGTACACTACAGAACAGTACAGTACAGTACAGTACAGTATATTACAGAAAAATACAGTACAGTACAGTACAATACAGTACAGAACAACACAGTACAGTACAGTACAGTACAGTATAGTACAGAACATACAGTACAGTACAATACAGTACAGTACAGTACAGTACGGTACAGTACAGTACAGTACAGTACAGTACAGTAGTGTACAGTAAAGTATACTACAGTACAGTACAGTACACTACAGAACAGTACAGTACAGTACAGTACAGTATATTACAGAAAAATACAGTACAGTACAGTACAATACAGTACAGAACAATACAGTACAGTACAGTACAGTACAGTATAGTACAGAACATAGAGTACAGTACAGTACAGTACAGTATAGTACAGAACAAGACAGTACAGTACAGTACAGTACAGAACACTACAGTACAGTGCAGTACAGTACAGTACAGAACAGTATAGTACAGTACAGTACAGAACAATACAGTACAGTACAGTACTGTATTGTTCTGTACTATACTGTGCTGGACTGCACTGTACTGTACTGTTCTGTAGTATACTTCACAGTACAGTACTGTACTGTACTGTATTATACTGTACTGTACAGCATTGTTCTGTACTGTACTGTACTGTACTGTACTGTATTGTTCTGTACTGTACTGTACTGTACTGTTCTGTAGTGTACTGTACTGTACTGTACTCTATTGTTCTGTACTATACTGTACTGTACTGTACCGCACTGTACTATACTGTACTGTATTGTTCTGTACTATACTGTACTGTACTGTACTGCAGTGTACTCTACTGTATTGTTCTGTACTATACTGTACTGGACTGTACAGTACTGTACTGTTCTGCAGTATACTTCACTGTACAGTACTGAACTGTACTGTAGGGTACTGTACTATACTGTACTGTACTGTTCTGTACTGTACTGTACTGTACTGTATTGTTCTGTAATATACTGTACTGTTCTGTAATGTACTGTACTGTACTGTACTGTACTGTACTGTATGTTCTGTACTGTACTGTACTGTATGTTCTGTACTGTACTGTACTGTACTGTACTGTATTGTTCTGTAATATACTGTACTGTTCTGTAACGTACTGTACTGTACTGTACTGTACTGTACTGTATGTTCTGTACTGTATTGTACTGTATGTTCTGTACTGTACTGTACTGTATTGTTCTCTACTATACTGTATTTGTACTGTGCTGTATTGTACTGTTCTGTACTATACAGTACTGTACTGTACTGTACTGTATTGATCTGTACTATACAGTACTGTACTGTACTGTACTGTACTTTACCTTACTGTACTGTACTGTGCTGTACTGTATTGTACTGTACTGTACTGTACCGTACTGTACTGTACTGTACTGTTCTGTACTGTACCGTACTGTACTGTGCTGTACTGTATTGTACTGTACTGTACTGTACCGTACTGTACTGTACTGTATTGTTCTGTACTGTACTGCACTGTTCTGTACTGTACTGTACTGCACTGTACTGTACTGCATTGTTCTGTACTGTACTGTATTGTACTGTACTGTACTGTACTGTACTGTATTGTCCTGTACTATACTGTACTGTACTCTACTGTACTGTACTGTACTGTTCTGTACTGTACTGTACTGTACTGAACTGTTCTGTAGTATACTTTACTGTACAGTACTGTACTGTAATGTACTGTTCTGTACTGTGCTGTACTGTACTGTATTGTTCTGTACTGTACTGTACTGTATTGTACTGCACTGTATTGTTCTGTACTATACTGTACTGTACTGTACTATTCTGTAGTGTACTGTACTGTACTGTACTGTTCTGTACTGTTCTGTACTGTACTGTACTGTACTGTATTGTTCTGTACTATACTGTACTGTACTGTACCGTACTGTACTGTACGGTATTGTTATGTACTGTACTGTACTGTATTGTTCTGTACTGTACTGTATTGTGTTCTGTACTGTATTGTTCTGCACTATACTGTACTGTACAGTACCGTACTGTATTGTACTGTACTATACTGTGCTGGACTGTACTGTACTGTACTGTACTTTACTGGACTGCACAGTGCAGTACAGTATAGTGCAGAACAATACAGTACAGAACAAAATACAGTACAGTACAGTACAGAACAGAACAGTACTGTACTGTACTGTTATGTACTGTACTGTACTGTTATGTACTGTACTGTACTGTTATGTACTGTACTGTACGGTACTGTACTGTATTGTACTGTACTGTACTGTATTGCACTGTACTGTACTGTATTGCACTGTACTGTACTCTACTGTACTCTACTGTTATGTACTGTACTGTTATGTACTGTACTGTACGGAACTGTACTGTATTGTACTGTACTGCACTGTACTGTATTGTACTATACTGTACTGTATTGCACTGTACTGTACTGTCCTGTACTGTACTGTAATGCATTGTACTGTACTGTACTGTACTGTATTGTACTGTACTGTACTGTATTGCACTGAACTGTACTGTTCTGTACTGTACTATACTGAACTGTACTATTGTACTGTACTGTAATGTATTGCACTGCACTGCACTGTACTGCACTGTATTGTATTGTACTGTACTGTACTGTACTGTACTAATCTGTACTGTACTATACTCTACTGCACTGTACTACTGCACTGTACTATATTGTATTGTACTGTACTGTATTGTACTGTACTGTACTGTATTGTATTGTACTGTATTGTACTGTATTGTAATGTATTGTATTGTACTGCACTGTACTGTACTTTACTCTACTGCACTGTACTATGCCGTACTGTACTGTATTGTTCTGTACTGTATGGTACTGTATTGTACTGTATTGTACTGTACTGTACTGCACTGTTTTGCACTGTACTGTACTGTACTGCATTGTATTGTACTGTGCTGCACTGTACTGTGCTGCACTGTATTGTACTGTACTGCACTGTATTGTACTGTATTGTATTGTACTGTATTGTACTCTATTGTTCTGTGCTGTACTGTACTACTGTACTGTGCTGTATGGTACTGTACTCTACTGCACTCTACTGTGGTGTACTGTATTGTTCTGTACTGTACTGTACTGTATTGTACTGTACTGTTCTGTATTGTACTGTACTATACTGTACTGCACTGTATTTTACTGTACTGTGCTGTATTGTACTGTACTGTATTGTACTATATTGATCTGTTCTGTCCTGTACTGTATTGTACTGTACTGTACTGCACTGTACTGCACTGCACTGCATTGTACTGTACTGTACTGCACTGCACTGTACTGCACTGTACTGCACTATACTGCACTGCACTGCACTTTAATGTATTGTACTGCACTGTACTGCAATGTACTGATCTGCACTGTACTGTACTGTACTGCACTGTACTGCACTGCATTGTACTGTACTGTACTGCACTGTTCTGTACTGTTCTGCACTGTACTGCACTGTAATGTATTGTACTGCACTGCAATGTACTTTTCTGTACTCTACTGTACTGCACTGTACTGTTCTGTGCTGCATTGCACTGTACTGCACTGTACTGTACTGCACTGTAATGTATTGTACTGCACTGTGCTGCAATGTACTGCACTGTACTGTACTGTACTCTTTATAAGTCATTTTAGAACCTACCGTTGTTTGTATACCTGCAGTGCCTACGACCTTAAAAGAAAGGGCGACGTAACTAGTTCATGTTAAGTCAGTTAAAAAATATGGGACCCACTAATCATCTAATCATTTTACCTTGGGCCACTGACAAATAAAGTTGTGTAACATATTATTAGTTTTGTACTGACCATTACTAAGGTTCATGGAATTCAATTCTCTAATCAAACTTGCTTCAACCAGAAGTCTTTCTGTGACACATGATGATTTATACACTTGTATGCTGTTTTCCCATTCTATGGAATGATTATTGTTCCTTATACGAACGAACAGTGCACTGCTTTCAGATGCTCTTCTAATATTGTACTTATGCTGTTTGATTCTGAGTTGCAATGCTTTCCCAGTCTATCCTGCAGAATTTATTTGTCAGTGGCCCAAAGTTAAAAATGCTTTGAAAGCATTCCAGTTAGATGTAGGATAGATGATTAGTGGGTCCCATATTTTTGACCTGACTCAACATGACTAGTTACGTAGCCCTTTCTTTTAAGCTCCTTTTGTGTTTGTGGTGGTGTTGGTGTGTGGATTAGTGGATGTCATGTTTATGACCTGACCTCATGTTTAGTAAGGTCACCCTCTGTACTTAAGCTTCTCTCGGTCCTTGTAATTCAGTTGCCTCTGAAGATGTCTTGAATAAAGACGAAAGCTAAGGTGCTCCATTTTTTCCCTTTTTGTCAGTGGCCCAAGGTTAAAAATTCTTTGAAAACCTTTGATCTAGATGTAGGATAGTTATTTAGTGGGTCCCTTATTTTTGACCTGACCTGACTAGTCACGTCGCCCCCTTCTCTTTAGCTCCTCTACGTGTGTTAAGTCTGAGTGGGGCCGTGTAGCCAGTGGGGTTCCCCAGGGGTCAGTACTAGGTCCACTCTTGTTCATAATCTACATAAACGATTTAGATACTGGGATCAGCAGTGACATAAGCAAGTTTGCGGATGACACCAAAATAGGGCGGCAAATTATTCCGGGCAGGATGCAAATGCATTACAGGAGGATCTAAATAAACTGCAGGGGTGGTCTGAAAAATGGCAAATGAAATTCAACACCAGCAAGTGCAGCGTACTTAATATTGGAAGAACAAATACTTATAATGTATACAGCCTGAACAACATCAACCTGGAGAAGTCGACTTGTGAAAGAGACCTAGGGGTACTTGTAAGCCCTGACCTACGGCCTAGAAAACAGTGCGTTAATGTTCGAAATAAGGCAAACAGAGTATTGGGTTTTATATCTAGAAGTGTAAGTAACAAGAGTGCAGAGGTCTTATTGCACCTATATCTTGCGCTAGTTAGGACGCACCTCGATTATGCGGTTCAGTTCTGGTGCCCCTATTATAGAATGGATATAAATTCACTAGAGTCGGTGCAGCGAAGAATGACAAAAATGATTCAGGGACTTAGAAACCTTCCATATCAGGATAGGTTAAAGAAACTTAATTTGCATTCCCTGGAGAGACGAAGAGTGCTGGGAGATATGATAGAAGTATTTAAGTGGGTGAAAGGAATCACTAAAGGGGATATAGATAAAGTTCTTATAATATCCGAGCAGGATAGGACTCGGAACAACTGATTCAAGTTGGATAAGTTTAGGTTTAGGAGGGAGAGAGGAAGAAACTGGTTCACAAATAGGGTGGTGGACGAGTGGAACAAGCTTAGCAACTTTGTAGTAAGTGCTGGAACTCTGGAAAGTTTTAAAAGGAGGCTAGATAGATTCATGGATAATAGAGAGTGGTAGTAACTCTCGACAGGAGCTGCCATGCACAGGCCAACCGGCCTATTGCAGACTCCTTATTTTCTTTTGTTCTTATGTGTGTGTTGGTGTGGGGATTAGTGGATGACATCATTATGACCTGACCTCATGTTTAATAAGGTCACCCTGTATATTTAAGCCTCTCTCTGTCCATGTAATCCAGTTGCCTCTGAAGATGTCTTGAATAAAGACGAAAGCTAAGGTGCTCCGTTGTTTCCCTTTTCCCCGTGTGATTTTATCAAGATTTATCTTATCCACGTTTTCATTGTGGATCTACATGAAATATATATATATATATATATATATATATATATATATATATATATATATATATATATATATATATATATATATATATATATTTCATTAGCCCAATAAAGCACGCGGACTTCTACAAACAATAAACACCTCAACCCGCCAGGATTCGAACTCACAGCCCACGAGCCCATGACTGTGATCGGGGAAAGCTACCTCTGGACCACCAGGATACTAAAAGCAGTCCTAGACTCTGTTATATTTCACACAAAGCCTGTTCAACGAGCTTATGGCGCCGTGAACCTCTAATGGGGCCTCCCGTATCACGTAGGTGGTCAGAGTAACGTTTTACCAAATCCGGCTTCGAAACACGAGGATCCATATATATTTCATTAGCCCAATAAAGCACACGGACTTCTACATACAATCAACACCTCAACCCGCCAGGATTCGAACCCACGGCCCACGAGCCCAAAAGAGAGAGAGACTCAGTGAAGACTGCTGCTATTAGTTAGGATGGAGCTAACTGCCAGCTGTAATGTGGGGACCTGAGTGTAACTTTAGTGTGGGGATCTCAGAGTCATCCTCTTATCAGCATGGGTGGGGAGTTTTCAGGCAGCCTCTTATCAGCGAGAATGAGGAGCTAACAATTAGCCTCTTATCAGAATGGGTGGGGAGCTAACAGTCAGCCTCTTATAAGCATGGATGGGGAGTTAACAGTCAGCTTCTTATCAGCAAGGGTGGCCTAACAGTCAGCCTCTTATTAGCATAAGTGGGGAGCTAAGTATCAGCCTCTTATCAATGTTGGTGGGGAGTTAAGTGTAACACTCAAATCAGTGTGAGTGGGGAACTTTCTCTCAGCATGTTATCAGCGTGGGTGGCGAGCTATGTGTCAGCATTTTATCAGTGTGGGTGTGGGAACTAAGTGTCAGCCTCTTATCAGCATGGGTTGGGAGCTTACTGTCAGCATCTTATCAGCATGGGTGGGGAGCTTACTGTCAGCATCTTATCAGTGTGGGTGGGGACCTTACTGTCAGCATCTTATAAATGTGTGTGTGGGGAGCTTACTCTCAGCATGTTATCAGTGTGGGTAGGGAGCTTACTGTTAGCATCTTATCAGCATGGGTGGGGAGTTTACTGTCAGCATCTTATCAGCGTGGGTGGGGAGCTTACTCTCAGTATCTTATCAGCGTGGGTGGGGAGCTTACTGTCAGTATCTTATCAGCGTGGGTGGGGAACTTACTGTCAGCATATTATCAGCGTGGGTGGGGAGCTTACTCTCAGTATCTTATCAGCGTGGGTGGGGAGCTTACTGTCAGTATCTTATCAGCGTGGGTGGGGAACTTACTGTCAGCATATTATCAGCGTGGGTGGGGAGCTTACTCTCAGTATCTTATCAGCGTGGGTAGGGAGCTTACTGTTAGCATCTTATCAGCATGGGTGGGGAGTTTACTGTCAGCATCTTATCAGCGTGGGTGGGGAGCTTACTCTCAGTATCTTATCAGCGTGGGTGGGGAGCTTACTGTCAGTATCTTATCAGCGTGGGTGGGGAGCTTACTCTCAGTATCTTATCAGCGTGGGTGGGGAGCTTACTGTCAGTATCTTATCAGCGTGGGTGGGGAACTTACTGTCAGCATATTATCAGCGTGGGTGGGGAGCTTACTCTCAGTATCTTATCAGCGTGGGTGGGGAGCTTACTGTCAGTATCTTATCAGCGTGGGTGGGGAGCTTACTGTCAGTATCTTATCAGCGTGGGTGGGGAGTAAGTGTCAGCATCACCCAATGGGCGACGTAAGAAATGGACTAACTTGTGGGGAAACATTTTCAATTAGATATTGTCCTCTAAACTTGAGATATTTTTGACGACATTTTAATGAGACGCCACGAATACTGGTTCACATTCTCACTCGCTCTTACGACTTACTCTTCTTATTATTTTCGTAAGTAACTCGTACTTGAGAGAAGACTCTTAATTAATTTGTAATAATAATTCTATGACTTATATTGAGACACACTTAACTGAGTATATTTACCAGTACAATAATTTAGTGTAGCTGTATCATCTCGAGGCGATACTGTACACATCTTACCACACTTATGGTATGTGGACCTTCTGTGTGTGTGTGTGTGTGGTATGTGGACCTTCTGTGCGTGTGTGTGGTATGTGGACCTTCTGTGTGTGTGTGTGGTATGTGGACCTTCTGTGTGTGTGTGTGGTATGTGGACCTTCTGTGTGTGTGTGTGGTATGTGGACCTTCTGTGTGTGTGTGTGGTATGTGCATCATCCTCTCCTCTGACCTTGCCCCACCTCTCTCCAATACGTTGGGCACCAACACACTCCAGGTTGTGGACTCCACCAAGCTCCTCGGCGTCACTATCGATAACAAACTAAATTGGAAAACACACGTCAGTGTAATTGTCAAATCCTCCATCTTTCGTCTCCACCTTCTCTGTCGTCTCAAGACCCTCAGAGTTCCCGCGAACTCCTTTGTGTTTACTCAACATTCATACTTCCCAAGATCACCTATGCTTCCCGTGCCGGATCTTCCTCGCTTAAAGCCAGGAAGAAGGCGTGCAAGATTATTCTCTCCAAGATAAGTTTGATGCATCATGCTTTTATGATATAGCCAATAACAACTATCTTTGAATTCACCTTTAAATATCCTTTTAAATAACCTCCTATCATAAAAGTAATACCATATATTATTTCCTCAACCCAAATTAGTAGAAATTAATATATCACACAAGTTTGTAGCTCAAACGGCTCAAAAGTTGTAAAGTATGCCTACATTCAAGATGGCTGCCAGTGGCCATCTTGGATTTGAGGGTTAAAATGGCCGCCAATTGTCAAAATAACCCCAAAATAGATTCCTGACCCTAAAATTAGCCAGGTTCAACTAATCACACATGTTTCTAGGCGAAAAGGTTTAAAAGTTAAAAATTGCCTTCTTTGGGTGCTAATTAACATAATTTATGCTAATTGGTGGGTCCCAAGGAACACTAATGCCAAGGAGGACCTTTGCACTATGAAATGCAGTGTTCACTCCCCTAGCAAGTTTACTATATAACAGTGTAAATGGTTGGCTGAATACTCCAAGATATGAAGCAAGTGGACATATTTCGGGTATTTTTCGACTTTAGCTTGTTCTTCAGATCCCATGCAGAAGCACTGGAAGGAAAGGCTTCACACAAGGCAGCAGCACTACATTGAATCCTGTTCCTACTCACACCAGACGGCGTCCCACAACTTTAAAATTCCCAAATCCGATCAGCGTTCGAGTACTCCTGCCTGGCCTGGTCGGGCGCTGCCCAGTCACACCTTGCTGTACTCGACCAAGTGTAGATAAGGACGATGCGACTCGCGCCCCAGGCCACAGGACCGCCCACGGCAGCAGCGGTGTGGAGTGTGCGTTTCTGTCATTATGCTGTTCTATATAATATCTCGTGTTGCGAACCTCCAGCACCCCATGACCCTGTTTCACAAATGGGAAACACTTTTCATCAGTGAAGACGACATTTTTCCAAATATGTCGTTAACCGTCGAGTACTGGCGTGTAAAGCGCGGTCAAGCTTCTCGGTTAGCAATGGTCAGGTTTTCTTTCACTGTCGGGACATGACAGCAAATCTTATTTGCGTGGAGGCGTCGTCTTGTGACGGGACTGCAGGTTCCAAGTGACCTGCACGGTCGTTGTCGTGCAGTCTCCACAATGATTTCTTCCTGCTCATAAGTCGACTTCAATGTTTAGTTTTGATTGACCTTTTCTCTTGCAGGCGGCTACCACATTCCAATAATCCGTTCTCGGTCACCTGTTGCGCTCGAGGAATTTGCTCCATGCTGAGCTGGTGTGTCTGCGTCAAATAATGAACTCATTAAAAGTTACAGGAAACTGTCACAAAAATGTTACATTTTAACTTCATCCATATTACGCAGTGAAACAATGTTATACAATGTATTGGAGAATGATTGTAAGGAAGGCTAAATGATCAATCTATCAAGACAAATACAGAAGTAAACACAGGTGTATGGCTCACCAGAGTGTTATGTAGGTCAAGAATAAACCCGGTCAGTGGTTCCCTCAGGTTCACTGTGATTGGTTGATCGCTTCACAGCCTAGACACTTCATAGGCTAAACAGGTGTGGTTTGAGCTGGCTCTCTACTTTCCTGGTTATTGATAAGTTACATAATAAACGCCTGACGACGCCGAGTATTTCCAGCAAGGTCTAAAATATTGTTACGCACCCCTTTCGCAGCTTCCCGACTTCCACCGCTGGTTACCATCGGCCAGGTCGTATATGCAGACGCAGTAGATATATCACAAGTGTTGTCGAATACCACTGGTTGATACCGCCAGTCTCAGGTAATTCCCCGGCAATTGGTATCAGTGTACAGACAAACAAAAGACAGGTAGAACTCCACCAGGTCACAGAAAACACACTAGTGAACTGTAGCCCTGTTTAATAATCACTAAGCCGTCACAAAACTGTTCACAGGGTATGTCTTGACAATTGGACTTCTCATTTCATCTACAGTTATATCCAGTCAACACACTACCAGTATAAGAACATAAGAACATAAGAAAATAAGGAGTCTGCAATAGGCCGGTTGACCTGTGCATTAGGGTGTGTCAATTTAGGGGGTGAACTGGCTAAATTGAAAATCGAGTAATTTGGTAGCAATTTATTGTAGTCTTTAAGCATGCAAAACAATATTCTGGCATAAATTTTTTTTTATAATAAGTCCTACCTACATCAAATGGATTTTAAAATGTACATATTTGTGAATTTATAACATGACCAGCGTTTGCACACATGTTACTGTTTCAAGTTTCAAATTATTATATTTTATTATCCGTAGTCTATTTGAAAGGAACCAATGCCTTCATACTCTCTTTGCTTTGGTTTCTTGTCATCAGTAGTCTGCTTGCTATTTGTGCTTTGATGTAACCTTCTCACCTCTCGTGGCTGTAAACATGGCCCGCTGCTTCTGTGACCATTTTCACACATCTCTCCACACTTTGAGTGTGGGAAGGCCACTTCGGCACCTGCATTGGAGTCTCTTTAAGGTTTCTCAATTCTTGGCTAGTTAGACTTGTTGTCAATGGTGGCTCTAAGACTTCCAAACTCAAGTCAACCAATTCTGACAATTTGGTGGCATTGACGTTTATTGGGGGAAATTTTCTTGAATGAAACGAACAGTCTCCCAACTGGTCGTCATCTATTAGCGTTCCTCTAATCTTTAGAATGACTTCTACAGCCTCGGTTCGGAGATTGGTACATTGACTGCAAAGCATTGCTTGCACAACTGCTTCTGATCGAGCATACCAAGCGGACCTTCTTGCCACAGGTAACACGGTGTCCCTCACTACCTTCCTCTGTGTTCTTACTAGCTGCAATTGAAACAAAAGGTGATTGGGCCCATCCACCCACATAGGATTAAGTTTCACACTAAACCACTGGGGAAGATAAACTCCAATAATAAATTCAACAATTAACCTCAAATTCTTCAGCACTTTGCCCTTCAATTCGTGTTTGGAAATCCAAATCCTGCAGAAACGAAGAGCTGGAGTTAACCAACGGCTGTGACTGACAGGTCCAATCTCCAAGAGAGCCAATGACTGAGGCACTTCTCCTGATCTTATTGCTTGGGCAATACGATAAGCATAGGATTGATCTGTGCTGAGATCTTTGATGACTCCTTCAGACAACGCCGGAAGGGGAGGGCCAACTTCGACCTTTGGAAAGGTTGTATTTATTTCTAGTTGTGTTGCTTCATCCAGCATGATGCCAAGGGGACCTGACCACTTGTTGTTGCTCTTTGTAGGACCATCAAGTTCCTGGATGAGATGACGAAGAGGTAGCTCGCCTGTATGTAAATCACATACAATCCAAACAAGTCTTCTTCCTAGTTTTTTCTCTAAATGCGTCATTACACCCCCCTGCCATCCGGTGTTCACTGCAGTTGAATCTCCACCAACAGCCTGCAGTGAACTGCCAAGTCCTCTCTCCTGAACCCAACATAAAATATGATCAGCAATGACCTCTGCATGTTTCTTCCCTTCTACTTCAGTTTCGGGAGCAAAGTGAAACAAAAACCGACTACCAGGCTCAGAACAGACAGAGTAGTGTTCTTCTTTGATGAGACCTGGAAACTTTCTGTTCACTCCCTCTACTTCTAGCAAAACTTTTGTGTCATCTATTCTTCCATCAAACAAAAGACAGGAGAGCCCTCCCTCGCTTAAATCTTTTTCATGCTGATCAGATATTTCCTTCATTATTTTTTCTTGTGCTCTTCTAATTTTATTATGATCTATCACCAAAGATACATCCTCTCGGCTGATGAGGCCTGCATCTATCCAAGCGGCAGTTGCAATTTCTGCAGCCTCACGAAGTCCAGCATGGTGGCGAATACTAGCTAAAGCAATGTTTGAAATATTTCTTGTGTTGTATTTCATTTTCTTTGGTAAAGGTTCAGATGGCTCTTTGGAACTATCATCTGATGTTGCTTCCTGTTCATCAGAAGAACTATCAAAGAAGTGATAAACATCTTGACACAGCTCTTCCTCTCTTTGGATGGCTTCTTCACTCTTCATTTTCTTCTTTTGTTCCCTCTCTCGGATTTGTTCTCTCTTCTTGGCATTAGCAATCTGCTTCTTTGTTTCTGAATAATCTATTGAACCCATTTGCATACTTCCTTGGCCTTCTGCCTTTGTCCTCTGTGCCTTTATAAATTCAAGCTCTAAAACAGGGATCTTCTTTTCACGAGGACAACCACAATCAATGTGGGAATTATTTTCTCTCTTACCTGAGTGAGAACAGTTGGATTCAGAACATAATTGTATGGAGCACTTGCAGGTCAAAATGTCAAACAGAGTATCAAGTGTGTGCAGAAATTCATTTTTCCTGGCCAAGTTTCCTTTACCAAGTGATGTTTCAACTGCTTTGTGCCATAATTTCGTTAGTTTTAGCTCAATAGTTCGACACTGATTAATCACAGGTGGTTTGAATAGTGCATTAGCTTTTGTCCATTGATGCAGAAGAGGGACTATCATGTCATTTATGAGTTCTTTATCTGTATAGTTCCTTCTGTCCTTTGCATTTTTTTCTCGAAGGAGTAACCCTAATCTTAGCATGTCTCTCACTGTTGGAAGTTCTGATACAGGAAGCTCCTTCCCTTTACCAACTAGCAGGCTCAAGTGGGTTGACAACTGACTTCTTGTCTTCAATTTTGACATCTTCACACTATCTGACAAATAGAAAAATATTTCAATGTTTCATAATTCAATTGTTGTTTCAAAAAATATCAATTTGTTTATCAAAAATGCTGTAACAGAAATAACATAATAATTTCTTAGAACATAATGTTTTATACAATGATATAAGTAACTGCGACAATCAATATGCCCTACTTACAATAATTAAAATGTAGAATTCGTCTGGTAGAGTAGGTGCAAGTGCAATGAGAGCAAACCACCGTCTATGATATCTAGAAGGAGAGTGAGCCGGGCGCCTTATCCTCACGCTTGGTACAAATCAAAACAACAATTAAACTGTCCCACACGGAGAGCCTGTTCATGTTCATGTTCTGACATGCATATTGTACACAAGCTATAGAACCATAAAATACTCCATAATCCATATGCTTACATGAGATTAGTTAATATCAAGTGAATAATTCTAATCAAGTCTCATTAATTTGTTGAAATACTGATATTTGAAACTTTAAGGTATAATTGATGTAGGTGAGGGTTATTTCAATTCATTTTTGTTTGCTAATCTCAAGTTTAGACATAAAGAGGCACAATATTTTGACTACCAAATTTGATTTTTAACATGTTGACAAAATTGACACACCCTACTGTGCATGGCAGCTCCTGTCGAGAGTTACTCCCACTCTCTATCATCCATGAATCTATCCAGTCTCCTTTTGAAACTTTCCAGTGTTCCAGCACTAACGACATAGTTGTTAAGCTTGTTCCACTCGTCCACCACCCTATTTGTGAACCAGTTCCTTCCTATCTCCCTCCTAAACCTAAACTTATCCAACTTAAATCCGTTGCTTCGAATCCTATCCTGCTCGGATATTATAAGAACTTTATCTATATCCCCTTTATTAATTCCTTTCACCCACTTAAATACTTCTATCATATCTCCCCGCACTCTTCGTCTTTCTAGGGAATGCAAGTTTAGTTTCTTTAACCTATCCTGATATGGAAGGTTTCTAAGTCCCGGAATCATTTTCGTCATTCTTCACTGCACTGACTCTAGTGAATTGATATCCATTCTATAATAAGGGCACCAGAACTGAACCACATAATCGAGGTGCGGCCTGACTAGCGCAAGATATTGTTGCAATAAGACCTCTGCACTCTTATTACTTACACTTCTAGATATAAAACCCAATACTCTGTTTGCCTTATTTCGAACATTAACGCACTGTTTTCTAGGCCGTTGGTCCGGGCTTACAAGTACCCCTAGGTCTCTTTCACAAGTCGACCTCTCTAGGTTGATGTTGTTAAGCTATATACATTGACAGTATTTGTTGTTCCAATATTAAGTACGCTGCACTTGCTGGTGTTGAATTTCATTTGCCATTTTTCAGACCACCACTGCAGCTTATTTAGATCCTCCTGTAATGCAGTTGCAACCTGCCCTGAATTAATCTGCCGCCCTATTTTGATGTCATCCGCAAACTTGCTTATGTCACTACTGATCCCAGTATCTAGATCGTTTATGTAGATTATGAACAAGAGTGGATCCAGTACTGACCCCTGGGAAACCCCACTGGTTACACAGCCCCACTCAGATTTAACGCCATCTACGCTAACCCTCTGCATTCTATCGGTGAGCCATGATTTTATCCAATTTAAAACTTTCCCCTCGATACCATGAGCCTTAATTTTTCTCAGAAGCCTCTGATGCGGTACTCTGTCAAATGCTTTGCTAAAGTCTAAGTAAATAACATCGTAATTTTCGTCATTATCTACTACCTCGAAGACTTTCCTAAAAAACGTCAGCAGATTTGTTAGACAAGATTTTTCCTTTGTAAACCCATGTTGAGAGTCGTAGATTAATTTGCTTTTCTCTAAATGTGAACGGATGCTATCTGCTATAATTGATTCAAGAAATTTCCCCACTACTGACGTCAGACTGATCGGCCGGTAATTTGACGCTGATGCTCTGTCTCCCTTTTTGAATATGGGTACTACATTTGCCTGTTTCCACAAGTCTGGCACAACTCCCGTGTCTAATGATTTCGTAAATCAATTTACGAGGGGTCCGCTAATCTGTTCCCTACACTCTTTCAAGACTAGAGGGAAAATTTCATCCGGTCCTGGGGATTTCGTCTTCTTTAGTTTATTTATCCTTTTAAGAACATCCTCTTTTCTGATAGTGATATTCATTAATTTCTCTTCTTCCTTTCCCCTAAATATCAATTCCACCTTTGGAATTTCCTAGCGAATTTCTTCTGTGAAAACTAATAAGAAATAGGTGTTCAATGCCTTCCTTATTTCTTCACTGCCATTTATCACTTCTCCCCTCCCTGACTTTAAAGGCCCAACTTTGTCCTTGACCTTTGTCCTATATACCTGGAAAAATCCCTTGGGATTCGCCTTGGATTCTCTTGCTATTTTGATTTCATAGTCTCTATTTGCTTTCCTTACATTTTTTTTAACATTCCTAGATAGTTCATTATACCAATTTCTGAGCTGCTCCTCCCCTCCCTTTAATTTCTTATATATTCCTTTCTTTATTCTTATCTCATGTTTAAGTTTTCCGGTCATCCACCTTGGCTCATTCTTATTTGACCTAATTTTTCTGTATGGTATATTTTGTTCTTGTGCTTTATGTAGTATACTAGTGAATATATTATAGTCATGATCAATTGTTGTGTCATCTATGACCTCATCCATTCCTATTGGGGACTGACGTGACTGTTCCCAGGTGACCTCACCAAGGTACCTTCTTAACCCCTGATAATCCACTAACCGAAAGTTTGGGACTCTGACCATATTTTCATTGTTTTTCGTTTCCCAATTTAGGGTGAACCTGATTTCTCTGTGATCACTTTTACCTAGTTATTCCCCTACTGTGATATCTCTGATAATATTTTCCTTATTTGTTAATACTAGGTCTAATATATTGTCACCTCTAGTAGGTTCTGTAATTAGTTGTTTCAAAAAATTGTCCTGTACTGCGTCTAGGAAGTCTTCAGATTCATAGTCACCTACAATGTTGTCCCAGTCAATATTTCTGAAGTTGAAATCCCCCATAATGCACAGGTTGTTATATTTTGCTGCCCTACTCATTTCCTGCCATATGGGCTGAGCTGTCTCTTTCCCAAAACTTGGGGGCCTGTAAATCACTCCCATAATTAGTTTTTCTCTTCCTTCCGTGATTCTACCCATACAGACTCGGTTCCTATTTCATCCTTTATTGAATTATTAGTACAACATTTTAATGTATCCTTGACGAAGAGTGCGACCCCTCCCCCCTTCCTACCTTCCCTGTCCTTGTGAAAAAGGTTGTACCCTTCTATGTGGTACTCTGATAAAAGTTCTTGCTCGCCAGATTCATCCAAGTTTCGGTGATTGCTATGACGTCTACATTCTCGGTACATACAACCGCTCTCAGCAAGTCTATTTTATTTCTAACGCTCCTACTGTTTGTATAGTATACATTTAAACCTACCCTTCCCTGGTCCTGTTTCACCCCTTGTCCTGAGTAACCAATTTTACTTCCCAGCACCAGCTTGTTTTTTGACTCCCACTTACTCCGACCTTTCTCTACTGGCGAAACCCCCCCCCCCCCTTTGGAGTGACAATTTCACGCTCCAGGGATGCAGACAACGTCTTTACCCCCCGCTAGAGACAAGTGTACTCCGTCACGACTGTACAGGTAGTCGTTGCCATAGAATCGTTGCCAGCTATCAATGAATGCCCAACCATTGTTTGCACAATGTTTTTCCAGTCATCAATTTATAGCAATTGCCCTGGACAGCCATTCACGACCAACCCATTTTCTAGGCAAGACACCACTGCCCTATCTCTAATCTTCCCCAGCGCCTCCCAATACCTCTTGAAAAGTTCCTCACTCCTAACCCTTCCTATGTCGTTTCCTCCCACACTGAGACATACTGCTGGATTGGTACCCTCCCCTGACAAAACCCTATCTATCCTCTCAGCTACATGCCCTATCCCAGCCCCAGGAAAACATACCCTAGTCCTACGTTTCCTATCTCTTACACAAAAAGCCCTTAAAAACCTCACCTGGCTGTCCCCAACTACCACGACCTTACCTGTGGGCAGGGTTTGTCCAACTGCCCTTTCCTCTCCTTGCTCCATACCACCCTGCCTCTTCTCTTCCCCGCCAGCTTCCTCCAGCACCTGGTAAGGGTTACTACACTCCACACCCTGTTTAGCTTTCCTGAGCCTGACCCTAGTCCCCTTGGAGAAAACCATCCTCCACTCCTGCTCCTCCTTCGCAGGTGTCCTGCTAGGCTGGACACCTACCTGAAGGAGTTCAGTCCTGAGGGCTTCATTTTTCCCCCTTTAGAGTGTCAAGCTCACTCCTCAACTGCCCCAGCTGCCTTAACAGAGTGGCCAGGAGGTCGTCTTTCCTCACACTACGCCCCTCTTTCCCCAAGACACAACGATCCAAGGCGGCCATTTTCCTTGGTCACTACGGGAGCACTTGGGGGCACGACATTCTCCAAGCTGGGTCAGGTAGCAAGACAATTCCTTAGTCTTTTAACTTTATATGCCGCACAACAATTCCACAATGCTTAAACAACAATTATCATCAGCTGTCACTAGGCTTGTACTTTACACTCTGGAGAGAAACAGTCAACTACTCCTCCAGGCAGCTCGCTGCCACTTACAGTATATACCTCATCAGACGTCCCTAGACCATCCTAGCACCATTCAGGTGCTGGAAGTCAGAACAAGACACGGGGAAGTTCTACAACGTTCTATGCAATACAATCCATAAACTTCTTACATAAGTAATACATCAATATATACAAGAAAATCTTCCAAAACTTGCCAAAACAACTGCTGCTTGTAATAGGAAATAATCAAAACACCTAGCTCACAGAAATTCTAATACTAAATTATGTCTCAGCATAACAAAAATTATACTATTACAACTTAATTGGTGAACACGGGTATTATGACCACATGCATGTGTAACGTAAATTCGTCAGTTCAAGAGCATAGTGACCATTTGTCATAACAGTATACATATAACGTTACTAACCATTAGTAAACAATATGCTTGCTTACTTCTGTTATTTGATTGATGGATGATAATTCATCTTTTGGTATAATAATTCTGCAATAAATCAAATTACGTTGTTTCATCGTGTAATATGGAGCAAGATAAAATGTAGCATTTATGTTAAAGTTTTATGTAATTTTTAATATGTATTCAACAGAGACACACACAAGGAGTAGTACTTCTCACCTGTGATGCAACTCACGCGGGACAAGGTTGACCTGCAGTCCAGCCACAACAAAACGACGTCTCTGGGCGTTGGTGGAAAGAGCGACATCTATGTGACCAGATACAATGCCTGCATGGACGACAGTAGATTGCCAAATGAGCTACCTCACAATCATCTAACGAATAGTAAACGTAAGGCTGGCGGGCAATTGAAAAGGTATACAGATAGTCTTAAAGACAAACCCGAAAAAGTGCCAAATCGATCCCCCTCACCTGGAAGACGATTTCTCCACACCGTAACGCTTGGAGGAGCACCACACGAGGTGTCAATACTTTCGAGTAATCACCGACTGCATACCGAGAAAGACAGCCGAAAGTCCCGGAAAAATACTGCCACCGCCTCTCCCACATGATATATAGCCCTCCACACGTACATCTGTGGACGATCCTGCCGGTCCCGTATCGGCCTCTCTACAGTAGTCACCCCTGAGCTCACCAACGAAGGTGACATCCTTAATAGCTTATATCATAGTATCATAGATGGATGATCGTCATACTCGATTCCGAGTGACAGCAAAGTAGTAAGACGTAGTAGTAGTCCTTTCTGGACCATATCCCTGATTTGTTTAGATCATTGTGACCAACTTCGGTATTTTTGCGTTTAAACAAAACTAAGCACATGGTAAATGTGATGCAAACTGAGGATATAGATGTTTCTGGAACTATTATCTCTGTGAAAATTACATTGAAAATACTTCAGTCAATACGGAATGATGATGAGGCTCAGAAACATTTGCTGGAGGCTGCACTCAACTTTGCAAAAAATATTGATGTTGATGAAGAAGAGTCGAGAGAGTTTACCGTCAAAGAAAACAGCCCCAAAATTTATGATAATCCAAACTCTAGTGCTCAGTATAATTAGTATTCCTATTATTGTAAGAATATGAATTCAGTTTTAGATATAATTATTTCTGTTTACTTCAAAATGTGAAAATCTGAAATCTTCATTCAAATATTTTGCGGATGTTCTTGATCCCATGTTGCAGACTATGTCTCAGAAAGCTTTATTGAGGCCATGAAAAATCTGTGAGAAACTCATCCATATGAAATATCTGACAGCAAATTTTTCCGAGTTGAATTACAAGTATTCAACATTCATTTTTCTGAATATGTGGAGCAGCATCCTGGTGTAGAAAAATATTCGCTCAGCCCCATATTGTGTACTAAATGCTCAAAGAAGGTATCATTTATTTCCTCATGTGGCAAAAGTTTTCAGGCTATTCTTGACAGCACCGCCTTCAGTGTGTAAAAGCGAAAGGTCTTTTATCAGGCTTAAGCTTTTGAAAACATCCCTGAGAAACAGAACCTGAGGAAGGGTCTAAGTCCTTCACCAGAGAATCCCCCCCCCCCTCAGCCCCACCGCTGATGATATCATCCTTGATGGGGCTGAAATCGCCACATTGCTACGTCCTAGCTCTGAAAAGACATTCTTTGAGTATGTAACACAAGAGTTCCTGGCATACATCATACCCCAGGTGCAACATCCAAGCAGAAATGTGTGGGGTGACTACTGTACTTCGGTGACTGTTTAAGGCTGAAACACGAATCAGAAGGGAAACGGAGTTAGGAGATATGTGGAGCCATCTATTGCAGTTCCTGGAAACTGGCTGGAGTTTCTCCACATCGAAGGCAAGATGGTCAAGCTGTTCCTTCTTTTAGTAACCAGGGCGGCAACCAGATACGCTACCAGAAGGTCATCAGTACACACCACACGGAAGTGTTGTGTGCTTAGCTCAGAGATGTTTCAAATCTTGCTCCGACACTTACGAGGAGGTCATTACACTCCATCTGCAGGATATTGTTCAACAAGGGTATACTAGGGTGTCAGTACTCACAGTTGATATAGATGTGGCAATTCTAACAGTGACATCTGCCCAACGCCTCAACATCTCTGAACACTTGATTGCCTTTGGTGCCGGCAAGAACTTTCGGTTCTTAGCAGCCCACAGTTACATGGTATAGAGGCAGGGACAAGAAGGCTACATGGAATACATGGAATGTGTTACGATACAGGCAGTGCCTTAGCCGCTTGACCTAACCCAGAATCCATTCAATGCGGGATGGAGCCAAAGGAACATTATCTATAGTGTTGCTCTATGACCATACCAGCAGCCCACAATGTGTCAACGAAGCTATAGTAGGAAGACATCTTAGAACAATGGAAGGTCTTCCTCCGACACAAGAAGCGGCTTATCGGGCTGGTCACTACCGGCCCAGATGATGATCGCTGCTCCCGAGCTTCCAGTGAATGGGAGTCGGACAAAAAAGAGCTAGAGTGGCTGGACTACATGTCTGTCAGGATCTTCTGCACTGAGGATGTAGAAAAGGTTGCTCAACAATACAAAGGTCAGAGGTCAACGCTCCAGGGTACTGCTCTTGTACACTACACTACACTACACTACACTACATTACACTACACTACACTACACTACACTACACTACACATAAACCCACAGCCCATAAACCACATAAATCCAGAGTCAAACCCAGACCATTAAGCCACAATAAACCCACAGTCCCTTGACACACACAAACCCACACTCCACAAAGCACTTAAATCCACAGTTCATACAACTACATAAACCCAGTCCATAAAACTACATAAGCCCAGTCCATAAAACTACATAAACCCAGTTCATAAAACCACATAAACCCAGTCCATAAAACCACATAAACCCAGTCCATAAAACCACATAAACTCAGACCATAAAACCACATAAACCCAGTCCATAAAACCACATAAACCCCAGTCCATAATACCACATAAACCCAGTCAATAAAGCCACATAAACCCAGTCTATAAAACCACATAAACCCAGTCCATAAAACTACATAAACCCAGTCCATTAAACCATATAAACCCAGTCCAGAAAACCACATAAACCCAGTCCATAAAACCACATAATCCCAGTCCATAAAACCACATAAACCCAGTCTATAAAACCACATAAGCCCAGACCATAAAACCACATAAACCCAGTCCATTAAACCACATATACCCAGTCCATAAAACCACATAAACTCAGTCCATAAAACCACATAAACTCAGACCATAAAACCACATAAACCCAGTCCATTAAACCACATATACCCAGTCCATAAAACCACATAAACCCAGTCCATAAAACCACATAAGCCCAGTCCATTAAACCACATCAACCCCACAAACACTAAGGTCTTGGTCGGCACAAAGCCTGACCCTCTTGCCACCTCAGTAAGTAAGCGTATTGGAATATAACGTCGCGTATGCTCCTCCGTGTGTTGTGATGTCCCTCCTTGGCACCCACAACATTGAAGAAAGGCAAAGTTGACAAGTGAAAATACAGAGTGAATAATCTAGGGGTTGAAATACGTGGATGTAGCAAATAAGGAACACACACAAGAATCACTGTTTGTGACAGACAAATTAAAGTTATGGAAGGGATAACAAAATTATCATTTAAACTAAGTAAGTTAATGACATTTAGATTAAGTATTGATTAAGTTAGTTAATTAGGTACATTAAATAGCATAAGTAAAGCCAAATATGTAATTATCAAAACAAAAGTAACAAGTAAGCATTTTTCTCAAAACACAATAGAATATTACCCAATTATTCTTACTTTAAACATTAAATACACCTACTATGGACAACAACACAAAAACCTGATAGAAAATGGCAGCTCAGGTAGCAAGTCTAGGTTGCGATGGCCAACCACAAGGAACCAGGGATTACCGCCGTAGTCCACCACCATCAAACCAACACAACACCACCAGCAGTCGCCCTTAATACAATTCGTCGTCCACAACCCGGGAGAAGAGAAACACCGTTGGCGGCATAACAGAGACTCGGTTTACGAGGCAGATACACTTACCTCGATACCTTGGTCTCATAGTCATATTTTTTTTTTTTTTTTTACGGGCAATACCCCACCAGGGCACATGTCATCGACCCATAACGGGGCCTAGGGAGGGAAAAATAGGAGTAAAAAGAAATTAAAAATAGATAGATAATAGATAGATTATATTAATCTACACCACGAAGAAGCCGGAAAACCAGCTTTTTGAAATGAGACAGATTGTAAGAGTATGGAAACACAGAAGAAGGCAGAGCATTCCACAGTTTGGGTGTGTGAGGAAAGAAGGATGTACTATTGTACTATAACAGGTTATTCTAATGTGACCAAAAGCCGCAGAGAAACTGTGGGCACCGCGGGCAGGACGAGTGTTACGAGCCCACGGCCTTGCCGGTGGTACACAGGATGCCAAATCCACCGAACATTGCCCGTTAAAGTACCTGTAAAAGAGAGAGAGTGAGGCAACATTGCGGCGAAGAGAAAGGGAGGAGAGATAATCAACTAAAGGAGGGGAGTTAATAAGAAGAGCCACCCCAGATATGGGAGCAGTACTCTAAGCTAGGACGAATGAATCCTTTATAAACTTGAAGCAACTGCTCAGGAGTGAAGTAGCTACGGCATCTGTACAGCATTCCTAGCCTTCGGGAGGCAGCTTTACCAATGTTGTGGATGTGTGGCTTATATGAAATGTTATGTGAAATGGTGAGACCTGGCATATCTATTTTAGAACTAGACAGAATGATAGCGTCCTGAAATGTCATTGGTGGGGGATCATCTAATTTGGTAAATGCTGAGTTTTATTACTATTGAATTTGACCAAGTTTCTTCCTCCCCATTCGGAAATGCTGCACAGATCCGCATTGATAGATGAAATTATATCAGCTCTAAAAACAGATCTAGTTTGAAAATTAGGGGGAAGGGAAAAATGTGAAGAAGAGTGAAGAGTAGAATCATCAGCATAAGAATGGACAGAATTAGTCGTAGTGTGAAATAAATCATTGATGAAAATAAGGAAGGTGAGGAGGTGAAGGAACGGAATCCTGTGGGACACCACTATTGGTAGAGAAAGAGAGAGAGAGAGATCCCTCGACAACAACTGCCATGGATTGGTTCTCAAGGAAGCTAGAAAATAGAGAACAAAGTATGGGAGAGAAACCATAAGAGGGAAGTTTAGAAAGCAAAGACTTGTGCCATACCCTGTCAAATGCCTTGGAGATGTCGAGGGCCACGACGAAAGTTTCCCCATAATCCCTAAGAGAGGATGGTCAAAGAGGGATGCAGTAGGAGAACAGATTACCAATAGATCTCGCCTGGCGAAAGCCATACTGGTGATCCGACAAAAGAGAATGGCGTTCAAGGTGACGGAGAAAATGGGAGTTTATGATAGTTTCGAAAAATCTTAGAGAGGGATGAAGTTAGGGCAATGGAGCGATAGTTAGAGGGATTAGAATGGCCACCCTTTTCGGGATGGGTTGAACGAAGGCATGCTTCCAAGAAGGAAAAGTTTGGGTTTTGAGACAAAGGCGAAAGAGGCGAGCAAGCACAGGGGCTAGAATTTCAGCACACTCCCTCAGAACACGAGGGGATATTCCGTCCGATCCATGAGCCTTACTCACATCCAACCAGCAACCCTACGAGTGGAGATTATAGGAAAGTGCATTGGTTCAGTAGGAGGAGCAGAAGTAGGAGGGATAGAGTTGTAATCGTCTAAGGTGGAGAATAAGGTGCCAAAGAGATTGGCTTCATCAGGAGGAAAGTTGGCCATAGAGTTATCAGGTCGGGAGAGAGGAGGAAAAGAGGGAGTGCTCAAGTTATTACAGATGTTTTTGGTTAAGGACCAGAAGGATTTACTAGAAGAAGAGTTAGTCAGGACAGCTGTCTTTCTTTTCATAAAATTCCGCGCGACCCTATGAAGAATAGCCTTACAACGATTCCAAGAAGCAATGCAAGAGGAGTGGGTAATAGGAGGAGAGAATTTCATAACTCGGTATGCCCTATCTCTCTTCCTACATGCATGAGAACAGGAGCGATCAAACCATGATTGTAAAGTGAAAGTTTTGGTAGATGGGATAAATGCACTCATACCAATCTGTATAACCCCAGCAATGCTGTCAGCACATACTGAGGAGTCCTGAGTGGTAAAGCAACATTCATACCAAGGAAAGTCGGAGAAGAATTCTCGCAAGGATTGCCAGTTTGCCCTCCAATAGAGCCATAGTTGACGTTTAGTGGGGGGTGGGGGAGGTGGTCGTGCCTTGTTTGATTTAATATAAATAAGATTGTGATCAGAAGACCCTAAGGGGGCAGAAATTGAGTATGAATAGTGTTAGGGGTGGAAAACTGGTCTCATAGTCGGATAGGAAACTGATTTTGAAACGGTGCTCACTGGGGTCGAGTAGCTTCGTGAAGCAGTTTCTCCTCCTGGTGTCTAGTTGGAGCACGTGATGGTGTACAAATATTCAGGTTTAAACCAATAAAAAACTGTGTATTTTGGTGCAAAGATATATCTTATAACCAGGTGACTATAACTGCAAGTAGAACGTGGGCGAGCACAAACAAACAAAAGATTTTTAACCAATAATAACATATTTAAGTGATGGGATGACCAAGAGTGTGTGCCATGTTTGGGTGTACAGTACTCCAGGGAAAGACGCTATTAAAATATGTCACTCATTTCCAAAGTAGAAAAAAAGGATATATAGGTACAATGTTACCGTACAGCAGACTTAATTTATGGGAAGAATGCAGCGACATGTGAACAACATTTTAGTAGTGAACAGAAGTTGGAAATCTTAAACAAGAATTATTGGGCTGTGATCTTGCCATAACTGACTGAGATCTGAAATCAGATGACATACCTGATATAAATCTACCAGTAACCAGCAGCTCAAGGATTTCTGATGCTGAAACACATATACTGAACAGAATCTTCTTAACAATGAAGGTTGGTATGATCTAATACTATAGTAGATACCGTAACTTATATTTCAAAAAGTTCAAGTTTTGGCTGCAACCTTGGGTAAATGTTTACAAGTGTGCCTGACATGTTTGCATTTTTATTAATTTTTTTTGAGAATAGAGCTTTGTTTTGTTTAGGTAGAAACATAAAGATGTATACTGACCACTATAAATTTTTATGGAATCCAAATATACTGTAACCTAATCTTGGCAAGCCATTACTTCTAACTGAGCATCAACAAATTTAACCTTCCCTAGATGGCAATTTAGATCATTAAAAATATCTGTTTAATATTTCGTAGTGACCATCCATGGAAATTTATATTAATTCCTATTTAAGGAAATATAGAAAAAAAGCTGTTCTCTATTGCATTTTCGTCGGATATTTATATTTTTCGAGTTCTTTTCAATTTCGATTTTGATCACACAAAGTGGGCAGGACTTTAAGGTATAGGGTAATTATGGGGTAAAAACTTACAAGAAAATGAAACCGAACCTAACGACTTTAATATATCAGTATGCATGACTGACCTAACATAACATAACAAAACCTAACCTAACCTAACCTCCTCCTCCAGGAGGGCACTGCCCCTTTGACCCC
This sequence comes from Homarus gammarus, assembly GCA_958450375.1. Taxonomy (NCBI): domain Eukaryota; kingdom Metazoa; phylum Arthropoda; class Malacostraca; order Decapoda; family Nephropidae; genus Homarus; species Homarus gammarus. Next base: position 616,385 of record CAUDMG010002591.1, read on the forward strand.
TCCCCCGTAGGCGAGTATCACGTGACATTGACACTTTTGGTGATTGGCTGAGTAAAAGGAAACAATGTACACTCGCAACAAAAAGTATCGGTGCATACTGTAGTGTGAACAATTTGAGACCAGTGACGATAGGTATTGGGAAAGGCGAATTGTTCCAGCCGTATGTTGGCAGCCCTGTAATCCTGCTGAGCAGCTACTATGGCCTGGTCAAGTGAAACAAACCGTTACAAATAAGGTCGGGAAGTGATAAATAGACAGTATGAAATATGAGGAGCTCCCTGTTAACAAAATTATTTGTGATACTTGTGAATATTGCCACATTAATTTATGCTACCAAATAAACCACTCAACCTGGTCGTCCTGAGGGGTGGTGCAGCGTGGACGGCCGCTCCGAGACCTGTCGTCTGTAGCACCAGTTTCGAGGTACTGTATAGCCGAATCCATCGTGCAGCGGTGTTCCTATGGACACCAATCCACCGGCAAATATCTGTGACGCCGAACCCTTCGTTATGAAGGGCAATGATAGCTCCTCGTGTTCCCTCTGAGGTTTCTATGTCGTCTGGCATGTGTAGATCTCTACTGCTTCATATTGCCTCTGTTTTATACCCACGTTCACCGAGACCGAACCCTCGCTCATCATTCAGTCGACACAAAGTAACAATCCGAAAAGAGGAAACAAACACACTGATTGTCAGCCATATGGCAACACCTAGTGGGGGGGGGGGGGGTTGAGGATGCACTTACCAACCTTCCCAACATATCACAGTGGATACGTATCGTTTCGGAAGTAGTCGATCTCACCCTGCACGGATACTTTTTGGTGCGAGTGTACAGTATATCCCTGCGAATTTGTACCGTACTCACCTAAGTAAAATCGAAAAGTGAAAATACCCCCGATAACTCGAAACAAATTATTTCTGACGAAACGTTAGAAGTATTTTTATTTTGCTCAACCTTCACTTATAAGAATCAACATAATCTTCAGTGGAGAGTCACAACAAAATAGTGACCAATTATCTTATTAAATAGAAAAATTATAATGTTTTGAATGTGGAAAAGCCAACTTTCAGAAAATGTATTTTAGTGTAGGCAGTCCTGACTTGTGGACGAGTAATGTTCCGGAAGCCTAGTTGGTTTAAGGTTAGACGAAGAGTTAGACAAGGATAATAATAACAGAAGCACTTGGATTGAGCCCCAAGATCTATCAACCTACTATAATTTTCAAATTTTCTCACCTTTCTCTTGCACTATCCACCAACCCCAACTTCCCCAAGTCCCTCCAAAGTCCACCATAATTTTCAAGTCCATTTCCCGTATCTCCAATCGACGCACCAGTGGATAAAGTTTTCTTACAACTTTTCTTTACCCATCAATTCGATTCGAGACACGCCGGTAGTCTGGACCAACACCCACCAGTGTCTTGGAATCTGGTTCGACCAGAAACTCACTTTCAAGTCGCAACTCGAGTATCTCAGGCACAGGACGAAGAGCAGACACAATATAATGAGGTCGCTCACCAGCACAACCGCAGGAGCGAACATACACGTGCTCAAAGCCTACTACACGGCCGCCATCAGATCGCTGGTAGATTGCAGAGCTCCAGCACTCATTGGACTGAGAAAAGACCAAATAGCTAAGCTAGAAGTTATCCAACATTATGCTCTCAGGACCATGCTCGGAGCACCCATGTGGACCAGAATTTGCAATTTGCAAATGGAAACTGAACTACCACCCCTGGCAGTACGAGTCAAGCAGGTGACAGCCGGACTCCTCGCAAAAATCTGCAGATCAGATAAGCCCACAGCTCAAAACGCGAATCAGTGCCTCCCTCCACCTCGACCACAGAGTGCGAGGGGCCACCTGGTCGACGAGGCAAGAGAGGTCATCAGGCACCTGTAAGCAGAAACACTCATCAAGAATAACCAAGACATACTAGACGGATTATGTAGTTCCACCACCATGGAACCCTCCACCAGCCACATTCAAAATCACCGAAGTAGGTGATAGCAAAGCCAACCTCCAGAAGGAGAACCTCAAAAGAATAATTAAGGAAGCCATAGCCACCGAGACACCGGCTGATGCAGCATCATACTTCACAGACGGCTCGGTGGACCCAAAACATCATAGATCCGGAAAAACCTTCTCCACCCAAGGTCAGACCTTCCTATGGAGACTTTCCAATGACTGCTCCACCCAACAAACAGAGTTGGTAGCAATCTCAAAGGCCCTACAACACGCTGCAACACAACACAACAAGTCCATCATAATTCACACCGACTCGAAAACGGGCATGCAGGCAATGCAACACAGTCAACCAAGAGACAACGTCCACATCATAACCTCGATCCTCGCACAGCCTGGCAGACCTGTACAACCGAGAAAGAACACACCGAAATGCTCATGAGCAAGAAGAAGCACAAGAGCTTCATCCGAACAAGGATGCATACCCAACTGCTTTCTCTGAACTGGTCACTTACATCACTCAGATGAAGACTTTTAGTGAAGGTACTGAACCACCAATTTTCAGACTTGCTGACCTGGTCACACTCTACAGACAGAGACTTGAGCAGCTGGGTGTTGGATCGCCCGTTGTTCGTGCTACTCGACTGAAGGACCAGATGCTTTTTCACATCCCCCAGCTGCAAGCTCATCACCAAGGAAGAGATATCCTACTGGCCTTTGAGAAGGATGTTGGCTCAATCCTGGCACAAGCAAGCAAATACTGTGACGCGATCCATCTGGCCAAGGCTGCTGGGATGATACGACGGTACATGCTTCAGCACAAGTCACACTTCAGCAGTACATTTCATGAAGGATGCATTGAACAGGCTGTTCCACCATCACTGCTTCAATTTGTATGCATGATCGAACATGGTGCAGATATCAAATCCCAACTCCGGCATGGCGCATCGAAGTCTGACCTTGCTATGTCACAGCTCTTACAGTACAACTGCTTTGCCAACTACAAGGTAGGAGCACAAATCCAGACACCCCAAGGACCATGAGACACCTTTTGCTATCTACGTCGGCATGTCTGTGTTTGCTAAGACAAGAAAGAGGCAGCTCATCGACATGCTGCATGAAAATGGGGTCAGCATTTCATATGACAGAGTTCTACAATTATCAGCCCAGCTAGGAGAAGCAGTTGTATGCCAGTACATGGAGGATGGAGTGGTGTGTCCACCAATCTTGAGGAAGCAGTTGTTCACGACTTCAGCAGTGGACAACATTGACCACAACCCCACTGCGACTACGGCCAAAACGTCCTTCCATGGGACCAGTGTGTCCATCTTCCAGCATCCAAGCCCTGAGCAGGCTGGTGAGGAGCGTGAGCCACTCAGGCGGGATGCAGATACGATGGTCAAGAAAGCTCCTGAGCTACATCAGTGGCTGCGCTAGATCTGTCGTACATGAGGACAACAAATTTTTCCAGCTTTTTCAGGTCAGCATCAGCAACTGTTGTTGGAAATTGGCTGAGTTTGTTTCTGAAACTTCATCACAGACATTCCATGTCTGCCATGCAGATTTCTTCCCTTTCCCACAGAAGCCAGACACAACGTCACAGCCAGTGAAAGCATGAAAGCATAGGAACCCACTAGCTTTCTTAGGCCCTATCGCAGAAACTACATCATGAACTGGAATCCATCGATGACTGGCTCCTTGGCCAAAGGCAATCCACATGTTATCAAGACCAAGCTCCTGTAGTGATGGCAGTACAGATACTGCTATGACGACCACGTCGGTGTCATTGGCTTTGATGATGAGGGACTTGCTACCTTCCATTGCTGCATCCCTAGCATGCACAAATATTCGTGTGTCTGCTTCCTCATGACAGCATGGAGCCACAGCTTCTAGGGACTTCTCTGTGTTGTTAATGGCATCTTCTCCCTTTGTCACAACCACCGTGCTTGTCGTCTGTGCTTCACACATTTTCTCTGCGAGAAAATGGAATAGTTCTGCCTTGTTTTTGTCATCTCGCAGAAGGCTTCTCCAGTTTTTCGGAGTCTTACTGGTTCCTGCAACTCTTCTCCTGATTCCCTGTCCTTGTTTCGACCTGGCTTCAGACTTCACATTTGACTTTTTGTACACCTCAAACACTACATCCACCCTATTGTATTTGGCACCATAGAATTCCACTTTGGGCAGGATGTCTTCTCTGGCATAGGCATCAAAAGTCTTTGAGGTGCGTGGAGGCAGGGCATTGATCAGTGCTGAGCCATCTATGATGATAGCATCTCCATGTGGTTCTCTAACTGTAGCATTCACTTGTGCTTGAAGAATTTCAGCTGGAAAGATTTGTTGTCCTCATGTACGACAGATCTAGTGCAGCTACTGGTGTAGATGAGGCAAGACTAAATCTCTTTTCCCGCAAGCAGAGACCATGTGACTCCATTCCACTAACCCAGGCAGCCCTCAAGGAACATGCAAAGCGGGCTGCCTACCAGGCTGGTATCATCTGGGGCCAGGCAACAATCTCCAATCCAGAAACCAGCAGTCCTGTCAACTAGGGATGGACGCAGAAGGGAGAGGCATGGCAGATACGTTGGACGACTCTTCCCCCGATTGCGACATGCTGTCAGGAGCTGACCAAATGTTGCTGTAAAAAAGACTGCAACCAGAGAAGCAAATGCTTTCGATCTGGACTTTCCTGCACAGCACTTTGCAGTTGCATATGTGAACAACAGTAAATGCACAAAGATGTACTGTCAGGAGAAGTCACAGGAACCAGTGCTAATAGTGAGTACTTTTTTTTAATAAGTACTTTTTTGTTATATTTTTTTACTAAAGTGTTATTTTATGTGCATTTGCTGCTGTTCACATATGCAATTGCAAAGTGTTTTGCAGTCTTTCTTACAGGAATTTGATCAGCTCCTGACGGCATGTCGCAATCGGGGTAAGAGTCGTCCAACGCATCTGCCATGCCTCTCCCTTCTGCTTTGCATTCTGCAGTGGTCCTACAGCGCCCTGTCATCCTTGGCGGGACTGACACAGTTTCGCTCGTTATGCTGGTTGACCAACCCACGGCATCATAGAGCTATACATGCAGTATACAACGAACCCAACCACCATATACTGCATATAACGTAGTCAAACCCACATCCTTTTTGCCCATACGATAACTGGATGCCACGCTGTGTCAGTACTCTTCTGTGCTTGGAAAAATAAATTTGTCTCTGTCCTTGAAGGTGAAAAGGAGAACTGGGGACTACTTGATGTGTTCAAACGAGGCCCAGCAATCCATGACGAGATCGCACATGTTGGAGAGATGTTCTTGCTCAGGTTGTATGGTGCAACCAGAACATTTTCATTGGACAAGTGTCGCCACATTATGTACATGAAACGTGTCAGCCGAAAACCATCGACGTGTTCTGGATTTCAGCTCGAGTCTCTTCCACCCACTTTTGTTGCGGCCAAGTACCATTCATACAGGGCATACGTCTTTATTCAGGAGTGAGTGGGCAGTGATGAAGTGAATGTGACAGACTGGGGGTGGCGACTTTGGAACGGTATGCTACGCCTAGTTTCGACTGACAGCTGTAGCAGCTGATCTGGTCCTACATATCGTCAGTTGTGGGTGTAAGACTGTCCATGATAAAAGATGCATGTGTCGGGTTATTTTGCACAAACATATGTGCGTCCTGTTTTGGGCAAACATGCACCAACACACCCCATCCAATGGACTTAAATGAGGATCTATGAGTCTCCATCTAAAAACATAATTCCATAAGTTTGTCCCCCCCCCCCCCCCCGAATATGAATTCGGACTTAATAACACTATCACAGAAGCACCGTCATATAATTTTTTTAAGTTTTTGCATGTACATTCAATATATTATATGTATTATCCATTGCCCTGTATTATTATATGCCTTATGTGATGTATTGTGGGACATGACTGTATAAGACATTCTCGTGCTTACTTTATTCTATCAACCTGAAAACATGTTTGTGATTACCTAAAGAGGGGCGCATATCAACAACATCAAGACTGATGCACTGTTTCCCTTCACATTTGAACATAATAATCCCTATTACCATACTGACAGACTCGGTAAAATGCTACTGCAACCACATAGTTGGCACGGGCAGTTCCCGATGGAGGTACACGTTGTTTAAAAACAAGGCGAATGACCAGGCCTTGTGTAAAATAAAAAAAGGCCTAGGATTGCTTTGTTGTCCTTGTGGTGCGGTGGTAGCGATCCCTGTTCTCGGGCAGAGGTCCAGGGTTCGATTCCCGACTAGTGAGGTATTGTTTGTAAGTCGACTTTTATATGAACTGTTGATATATATATATATATATATATGATATTAAATGATATTAAATGTAATTTGCCGAATTAATAATGATGCGATTCATGAAGTTAAGGGACTATTATTGAATTTGAAATTATTATAGATCGTTTATCAGTCTGAAAAATGTTACGGGTGTCCCAAGGAGTTATTAGTTAGGCGGAAAATATGTCACGTAGGCCTAAGCTAGCGCCTTGGAGAGACGCGACGCTGGCTCTCTCTCAGTCACGGGGAAGCATTCAGACAAACAAGACGTCCCTGCGCGTCCGTCACAGAAATAGTCACGTGGCTTAGTCACCTGTGTTGCACAATTGCAGTATAACAAGTAAGTCTCATTCGATCTCAGACAGGGTTTAGATAGGGCAGTGGTAAAGTTAACAAGAGCTAACAGTGAGTTCATTTCAGGGTTTCCGTCAGAACCCACTTGACCGGAGTTTGACTGCGAGAGATTGACTGCCGTTTGAGACTGCCATTGATGATTGAGGGTGGCGATTGTCGCCATTGGACCGATCAGTGTAGGCCTGTCACTGTTTAGCTGGGTATCAAAGGATCTCTTGAGGGAATCTAGCCGTCTGGGTGCCCAGCTGACGACGGGACGATCGTTGGGGTCATCAGCTCTCCTCTACCTCGGCTCACAACACCACATGTCTCGAGCAGCTTAGTGAAACCCTCTTGCTAACGGGAAGCTAAAGCTTCTCTCAACTGTACAAGATCTGATTGGCTCATTCCCTTCCGCTTTATGGACGCACTGGGAGTACACTGAGGCTATCTGAGTAAATTAATGGTCGCACACTGAGACCATGAGTCTCGGACTCTAGGAGATACCTAGAGGAACATTTTATCTCCCTTATTACGGGTGTATGTTGAGTTGGGTGGAGCAAGAGCATGGTTCACGAGTATTGGTGGACCCAGTAACATATCAATAATAGTGAATATATTTGGGTGTAGTTAATACCATTCTCAGTTACTGATATTATCTTGACGTGTGTAGTTTAATATTTCTTAAATAATTTTGATAGTATTGTTTTTTGAATGTTTGTGTAATTAAGTGAAACCAGAGTGATACTGTGATTTGATTCTTTTAATGCATCTAATTTTTCTTCATAATTCCGATCTCAGGTATAACCTTTGTTCCCCAGAGTAGTGGTTAAGTTAGGTTAGGAAATGTGCATCTGTTGGGGTGATATAATTTTGTTGAGTGCCCTTAAGGCCTATTCATTGTAGAGTTATTAATTTCTTATTTTTGAATACCATTTTCTCAGGCTGGATATTATTTTGTTGAAAGCCCTTAAGGCCTGTTTCATGTGTGCAAGCAACATTTCTTAATACTTCAGATTTATTGTTGCCTGAGTTTCTAATAATTTCTATATCATGTATAACTTTTATTCCCCAGAGTAGTGTTTTAAGTTCAAGTTGAGAGGTGCGCATATTGGTGTACCATTATTTGATTGTGTTTGTAGTGTTGGAGGGAATATAAGCGTCTAAATTTTACAGTGTGTCTCATTCATCCCAGTCACAGACACTATCCTTCCACGGGTCACGGACAATTCATTTTGTTTAGTAGATTTAAGTGTTCTTGTGCTGGTTCGGGATTTTTCTCAAAGGGGCGCTTCCACTGCCATTACCATCTATTAATCTTTAATAAACCCCAAGTCAAGTGAGAAAATAAAGTCCAGTATATTTCGACCGGTTATAAATGGTAGCAGAGCGTAGTTTTTATTTCGTGACTGATAGTTCTGTGGTTGGGATAATGAGCGTAATCATGGAGTGGATGGAAACGGTAGAGAGTGTGACCCCAACTCTACTCATGCTCGCCGTGGGAATGGGTTTGTTGTGGTTGACGGTGCGGGGTTACTCGGAGAAAAGGAGAGACAGCCCGGGGTTGGTACAGTTGAGAGAAGAGTTCGTGGAACGTATTGGGAAGCTAGAGGGGAAAATCCGGGGAGAGTACCAGGAACGATTGGAACAGTTAGAAGGGAAGATCAATGGGGAATGTCAGGAATGGGCGAACCAAATCAGGGGGGAGTATGGAGTATATGTAAAACATTTAAGGGGGGAGTACCACACACAATTGCAACAGTTAGAGAAGGAACATCAACAACACCTAGTTCTGTTGGGGGATGCACTAGATAGGGTAAAGACACAGTATAAAATACAGCACGATGAGACAATGTGGGAGATGAGGAGACACAATAGTAGAGAGGGAACTAGTCTCGGGGCCGGGTTGACCATGTCTAAGTTCGACGGTAGGCCAGGAGTAGAGGTAGGGAAGTGGTTAAGAGAGGTTGACCGAACCCTCAAGCCGCTAGACGGAGACGAATTCAGTCGAATCCAATTCATAATAAGGCATCTTGCGGGGCCTGCGGCAGATCGCGTATACAATGCACGCAGAGACTGGGAAACCGTAGACGAATTAACTTGTTATTTGAAGCAGCAATACGGCGGGCAGACGGCCACGTACGACGCCATTCAGAAGGTGATGAATCGGAAACAACGGAGCAACGAAACGCTTCTTGAATATTATGATGCTATGCTCGATTTAAACGATGAGTTGAACCACCATGGTCATAAATATGATAACGCCCTGTTGGGAGATGCAATCACTCGGGGGCTCAAGGAGGAACAAAGCCGTATGTGGTTATTGGAGGAGATCCAGAAGTATCCTCACCGTAGTCTAGACGAGTGGATCACGGGGCTGAGAGAGGCGGAACAAAAAAGAGGCTTTGAGGGAGGTACCACTGACTAAAGGAAGAGAGAACGAGCCGCAGGCTGGAGGCTCGATTCTCCCGACGTGCTATGCGTGTGGACAAGAGGGCCACCTCAGTTTCAATTGCACGAACAGGTCCGGACCAGGAGAGAGTGTCCCAAGGGGATACGTGGCCAATGGCCAGTATCGAGTTGGAAATAACAATCGGAACTGGCGGTCGGGAAATGGTCAAGGCCAGGCAGTCCCCGCCAACCGTTCCTGGCCTCACCAATAGATTCCACCGGCGATGTTATGAATCAAGAGAGAGCGGACCCATGGTCAAGCGTGGTTCGCATGACAAATTTAATCACAACAGAAGGTACCTTAAGGCTGAAAGCAGAGTGTCCTAAGGTTTCGGTGCTGGTAGCGGGTCGTGAAATGTGGGGTTTAGCAGATACTGGGGCAGAAGTGTCGTTAATTGATGAACTTTTCTACCGTCAGGAGCTGGAGCCTGCAGGCGTGGTGTTGCAGCCCACTCGAATAAGGGTAAAAGGGGCGTCAGGGTTTCCAGTGCCGTGTGTGGGGTGTATTCGGGTCACTATGGTCGTATGTGGGGTGGAAGTCACTGATGTGGGGATGTTGGTTTGTCCAGGGATTGAGACCCAGGGTAAGGGGCAATCACATGTTGGGTTGTTGGGGATGAATGTGCTGGGGGAGATTACAGAGATCTGGCCGCACATGTATCACTTGTGCAGGGAAGCCAGGAGCACCGCTCAGTGGGAAAATTGCTTGCATGAGGTTAGGCAGTTATGTGCAATAGAGGCCATCAGCCTCGGGTATTGTATGACAGAGAGGAAGAAAAGCCCAACCATTCCTCCCCGGAGTACTCGGTTGCTATCAGTATGTGTTCCCTCATTAAGCCAGGTAGCTAACAAAGAAGTAGTGATTGAACCTCTAATAATGGAGCATGAAGGTTGGATGCCTGAGGGTGTGATAGTGTTGCCGACAGCTGTAAGAGTGGTGAGAGGCATGACCCAGGTGTTTGAGGCAAATCTGTCTGATAGTCGTAAGAACTTGAGGGGCAATTGGCGGATTGGGAAAGTTGCTTCTGGGACGGAAGTTGAGGCAGATATCAATATGTGAGGACAGTTCAACCGGATGCCCGTACGGAGGTCAAAGTGCACACGGAGGAAATGAATGAGGAACAAGAGCGTGCAGTTAGGTGTTTAATAGAAGAGTTTAGTGATATTTTTGAAGGAGAGGGCCAGCCCATAGGAAAGGCTATTGGGGTTCAGCATGAGATCCCAGTGACCACAGACAGGCCAGTTAGGGTGCCATATCGGAGGATCCCTCCATACCAGGTACCAGAGGTGAAGCAGCACATTAGCCAGCTGTTAGATCAGGGAGTAATTCAGCATAGTGAGAGTCCGTACTCTGCCGCCATTGTAGTAGTGAGGAAAAAGGATGGGACGCTAAGGTTGTGCATTGACTATCGTGACTTAAATAAGGTCACGGTACTCGATGCGTTTCCTCTGCCTAGGATAAATGAAACTCTAGAATCTCTGACGGGGGCCCAGTTTTTCTCAACGTTTGATCTGGCGGCGGGATATCACCAGATAGAAGTAAAACCTTCAGACCGTCCAAAGACTGCATTGGGGCAACACGCTTCGGACACTTTGAGTACAGGCGACTGCCTATGGGATTGTCAAATAGTCCGGGAACCTTTCAGAGATACATGGAGCGGATTTTAGGGGATAAGATTTTCTCCTCGTTGCTTGTATACCTTGATGATGTGATGGTGTTTTCAAGTACAATAGATCAGCATATAGTCAGATTGAGGGAATTATTTTGCAGGATGAGGGAGAATAACTTAAGATTTAAACCTAAAAAGTGTGAAATAATGGCCTCAAAAGTAAGTTATTTAGGATATCAGGTGTCAGCTGAAGGCATCACAGCTGATCCTGAGAAGATTAGGGTAGTAAGAGATTGGCCAGTCCCTAAGACAGTGAAAGATGTGCGGTCTTTTGTAGGGTTCACATCATTTTATAGGAAATTTGTTAAAGGGTTTGCCCAAATAGCTGCTCCGCTGCATGCGTTGATGCATTGGAAATCTAAGGATCGGGTAGATAGTGAATGGAGAGAGGAACAGCAACAGGCTTTTGAGAAACTGAAAGACAAGGTGACGCAGACACCAGTGTTGGCTTGCCCAGATTTCACTCAGGAGTTTATAATAGAAACAGATGCAAGTTTTCGTGGGCTAGGTGCGGTGCTGTCCCAGCGGAAGGATGGCAGGTTGCATCCGGTGTGCTATGCGAGTCGGGGCCTGAGGAAATCAAAACGTAACATGAACAACTATAGTTCTCGTAAGTTAGAGATGTTAGCACTCAAATGGGCAGTAGTGGATAAATTCAGGGATTATTTGGCAGGGAAACATTTCACAGTCTATACAGATAACAACCCACTCAGTCACCGGGAGAAGGCTAAACTAGGTGCCGTGGAAAGTAGGTGGAATGCGGATCTCGAGCAGTTTAACTTTACTATAGAGTACAAGCCGGGGAAGAACAACATTGTGGCGGATACTCTATCTAGAATCCCGGCGGAACAGGAGGAAGATAGCGAAGAAGAGTATACAGCGATGCATGTACTAGAGGAGAACGGGGCAGGAAGGAAGGAACTGTGGACGATGGATGGGCTGCGTAAGGAGCAAGAAGGCATGGACTATATGACAAAACTGCGAAGATGGTTGGTGGGAGAGCTGCCGGAGGATGAGGTACAGGTACAGCTCCAAAATGATGATTTCCGCAAGATGTACCGAGCTAGGAAATCCCTGATCGTAAGAGAAGAGGTTGTCTGGCATAGAAGACCCGAAGGGAAGAATCTATGGAGGGAGGTGCCAGTGTTAACTCCAAACTTGCAGGAGGCTTTGACTAGAGCCTGCCACGACGAGTTTGGGCATCAGGGGCGAGATCGCATCCTGTCGCTGGTGCAGGAGCGAGGTTTCTGGTCAGGCATGGGAGAAACAGTGCGAGATTACATAGCCAGCTGCGAGAGGTGTGGAGTAGCAGAAGATGAAGTGCCGAAACCCCAACTGCATTTAGGGACGATTGAAGCTGCCAAACCATTAGAGACACTGGCCGCAGATTTCACCTTGCTGGACAAGCGGCAAGGATTGGAGAGTGTCCTGATAATGGTTGACATATACAGTCGTTACACTTGGGCCTTTCCCACCAAAGACCAGAAAGCCTCGACGATTGCAAAGATCCTGGTGAATCAGATCTTCCTGGCAGTGGGTGCACCTGAGCGACTGTTGACCGATCAGGGAAGAAATTTTGGCAGTGCATTGGTCCGACAAACTTGTGCCACCTTTGGGGTGAAGAAAATAAGGACGTCAGCATATCACCCACAGGGAAATGGTATGGTGGAACGGTTCAATCGAACCCTGTACGGTCTGCTGGCCACCCTCGAGGAAGAGGAAAAGAATAGGTGGCCAGAGCATCTGCAGGCAGTGGTGTCACAATATAACACGACTCCGCATGCCACGACAGGGTTTTCCCCATTCCTGTTGCTTTACGGGAGAGAACCAAACCTGCCGTTTGACCTTAGGCCGGAAGTAGACCCAGAGCCGGTGGATGAGTGGGTGATGGTGATTAGAGACCGGCAACGAAGATTGCAGGAAGCAGTGGAGATCAATGTTCGGAGACGTAAGGAAATAAACAAAAGGAAAAGAGAAAAGAAAGCCCACGAGAGTAGCTGGGAAGTGGGCCAGGAGGTTTTGCTGAGGAACAATGTAAAAATAGGCCGGTTTGATACGAGATGGCACATTGTTGAGGTCCTAAATCCAAGGCCTTGTTTATATCGCATTGAGCCCAGTGGGGGAGAAGACCTGGAAGCGAGAGTGGAAAACCGGAGCAACTTGAAGGCTGCTCGAACCCTAAGGCATCCGGGAGACCCAGCGATGGATGAATCCGAGGATGAAGACGAGGAGCCCCCACTCCAGATGAGCAAGATGAAGAGAAGTAGTTCAGAGAGGTCGATCGAGCCTCCAACTGAAAGACGAAGCCGACAAATTACAGTTTAAGGTGCATGGTAATGAGAAAAGGCAGGTTGTCGAGGGTGAGTTGGAGGAGTCGTGAGTAGGGCAGAGGGGATTGGAGAGATGGTTAGGTCAGAGATGTGCGTTGAGTAGTGGTTGCTGTCATGAGCGGGATTGAGTTGCTGTCATGAGCGGGATTGAGAGTACGGTTGTAATGTCCAGGGCCTCACTAATATGGACTGGTACATTGTCAGAGGGTTGGTCTGCCGGCATGAGGTTCGGAGACGTGAACTGAGTATTGTTTTGACACTGGTTCCTCTTAGTTCAAGGGCCAGGCAAAGGAGAGCATGTTTGAAATGGACTGAGTAGTGTTTTGACACTGGTTCCTCTTAGTTCAAGGGCCAGGCCAAAGGAGAGCATGTTTGTTTTGGACTGTGTATTGTTTGACATTGGTTTTCTAGTTAAGGGCCAGGAAAAAGGGGAGCGTGATGTTCTGGTTGGTTTTGAGTTGGGCTAGGAAGAAATTGAGTTGTTGACTGCGAGTGGAATAGTACAGAGTTGAAGGTGGGTTCTAAGTTGTTCTCTCAGCACATGAGGGCAGTGCTGTTTTCTTTTAGGGGGGTCGAGAGTTAGCGGGAGAGAAAAGGAGAGAAGAGAAGACGGGAATGCTGCGTTTAGCACATTAAAGGGGTAAGATGCAGTCCTTAGAACAAATTTTTAGGGGGGTCGTATGTATGTTTTTCTCAGCACATGAGGACAGTGCTGTCTTTTTTTAGGGGGGTCGATTGTAATATTCCGAAATCTCAGAGTAATTTCAAATGCCCCGCCATTAGCGATACTGAGCGTTCAAGGTCGTCTGAGGGAAGAGAGCGCTCCCCGCACATAGTGGGAGGTTGTGGAACTAGGCCTATATGATATCAAATGTAATTTGCCGAATTAATAATGATGCGATTCATGAAGTTAAGGGACTATTATTGAATTTGAAATTATTATAGATCGTTTATCAGTCTGAATAATGTTACGGGTGTCCCAAGGAGTTATTAGTTAGGCGGAAAATATGTCACGTAGGCCTAAGCTGACGCCTTGAGAGGACACGAGGAGGGCTCTCTCTCAGTCACGGAGAAGCATTCAGACAAACAAGACGTCCCTGCGCGTCCGTCACAGAAATAGTCAATGGCCTAGTCACCTGTGTTGCACTATTGCATTATAACAAGTAAGTCTCATTCGATCTCAGACAAGGTTAGATAGGGCAGTGGTAAAGTTAACAAGAGCTAACAGTGAGTTCATTTCAGGGTTTCCGTCAGAACCCTCTTGACGGGAGTTTGACTGAGAGAGATTGACTGCCGTTTGAGACTGCCATTGATGATTGAGGGTGGCGATTGTCGCCATTGGACCGATCAGTGTAGGCCTGTCACTGTTTAGCGGGGTATCAAAGGATCTCTTGAGGGAATCTAGCCGTCTGGGTGCCCAGCTGACGACGGGACGATCGTTGGGGTCATCAGACCTCGGCTCACAACACCACATGTCTCGAGCAGCTTAGTGAAACCCTCTTGCTAACGGGAAGCTAAAGCTTCTCTCAACTGTACAAGGTCTGATTGGCTCACTCCCTTCCGCTTTATGGACGCACTGGGAGTACACTGAGGCTATCTGAGTAAATTTATGGTCACACACTGAGACCATGAGTCTCGGACTCTAGGAGATACCTAGAGGAACATTTTATCTCCCTTATTACGGGTGTATGTTGAGTTGGGTGGAGCATGGTTCACGAGTATGGGTGGACTCAGTAACATATCAATAATAGTGAATATATTTGGGTGTAGTTAATACCATTTCTCAGTTACTGATGTTATCTTGACGTGTGTAGTTTAATATTTCTTAAATAATTTTGATAGTATTGTTTTTTGAATGTTTGTGTCATTAAGTGGAACCAGAGTGATACTGTGATTTGATTCTGTTAATGCATCTAATTTTTCTTCATAATTCCGATCTCAGGTATAACCTTTGTTCCCCAGAGTAGTGGTTAAGTTAGGTTAGGAAGTGTGCATCTGTTGGGGTGATATAATTTTGTTGAGTACCCTTAAGGCCTATTCATTGTAGAGTTATTAATTTCTTATTTTTGAATACCATTTTCTCAGGCTGGATATTATTTTGTTGAAAGTCCTTAAGGCCTGTTTCATGTGTGCAAGCAACATTTCTTAATACTTCAGATTTATTGTTGCCTGAGTTTCTAATAGTTTCTATATCATGTATTACTTTTATTCCCCAAAGTAGTGTTTTAAGTTCAAGTTAAGAGGTGCTCATATTGGTGTACCATTATTTGATTGTGTTTGTAGTGTTGGAGGGAATATAAGTGTCTAAATTTTACAGTGTGTCTCATTCATCCCAGTCACAGACGCTATCCTTCCACGGGTCACGGACAAGTCATTTTGTTTAGTAGATTTAAGTGTTCTTGTGCTGGTTCGGGATTTTTCTCAAAGGGGCGCTTCCACTGCCATTACCATCTATTAATCTTTAATAAACCCCAAGTTAAGTGAGAAAATAAAGTCCAGTATATTCCGACCGGTTACATATATATATATATATATATATATATATATATATATATATATATATAGATATATATATATATATATATATATATATATATATATTGTTACGACCGTATCGTATTTTTCTATTTTTTTTTTATATATAACATGCTCCCATGTTGTTCCATGTTATTCCTGTAATGATGTGTTAAACTTACTATTATATATTCTAGTCACCTTACCCTGTGCTGTTAAGGTTTTAACTGTCATTATTTGTTCAAGCCCATCTTATTTCTTTATTTAGTATTGTAACAAGCATTCTTTGTTCTCTAACGACCATCTGCATCGTTAAACGACCCACCGGCGGGTTGTTGGCTGGAATTGGCCATATATATAGGACCCACCAGCAGACGGAGTGCAGTTCAGTTCTCTTGTCATACAGGTCACATCCTTTGAGTGACTCTCATCACCTGTTACTTTTACTTAATTTATTTGTGTTGTTCCTGTCGCCACCAATGTGGTATATCTATGCGAGTACCGATTGCGAGTACCCCCCGTGAGGTGACAGACTGTAGGTGTGACCGCGGAGAGGTGACAGACTGTAGGTGTGACCCCAAGAGAGGTGACAGCCTGTAGGTATGACCCCCCCAAGAGGTGACAGAGTGTAGGTGTGACCCCGGAGAGGTGACAGCCATTAGGTGTGGCCCCCCCGAGAGTTGACAGCCTGTAGGTGTGACCCCCGAGAGTTGACAGCCTGTAGGTGTGACACTCCGAGAGGTGACAGCCTGTAGGTGTGATCCCCGAGAGATGACAGCCTGTAGGTGTGACCCCAAGAGAGATGACAGCCTGTAGGTGTGACCTTAAGAGAGGTGGCAGCCTGTAGATGTGACCCCAAGAGAGGTGACAGCCTGTAGGTGTGACCCGCCGAGAGGTGACAGACTGTAGGTGTGACCGCAGAGAGGTGACAGTCTGTAGGTGTGACTGCGGAGAGGTGACAGCCTGTAGGTGTGACCCCAAGAGAGGTGACAGCCTGTAGGTGTGAACCCCCGAGAGGTGAAGGAGTGTAGATATGACCCCGGAGAGGTGACAGCCTTTAGGTGTGGCCCCCCGAGTGGTGACAGCCTGTAGGTGTGACCCTCAGAGAGGTGACAGCCTTTAGGTGTGACCCCCAAGAGAGGTGACATCCTGTAGTAGGTGTGACCCCAAGAGAGGTGACAGCCTGTAGGTGTGACCCCCCGAGAGGTGACAGACTGTAGGTGTGACCGCGGAGAGGTGACAGCCTTTAGGTGTGGCCCCCCGAGTGGTGACAGCCTGTAGGTGTGACCCTCAGAGAGGTGACAGCCTTTAGGTGTGACCCCCAAGAGAGGTGACATCCTGTAGTAGGTGTGACCCCAAGAGAGGAGACAGCCTGTAGGCATGACCCCCCAAGAGGTGACAGAGTGTAGGTGTGACCCTCAGAGGTGACAGCCTGTAGGTGTGACTCCCCTAGAGGTGGCAGCCAGTAGGTGTGACCCCCGAGAGTTGACAGCCTGTAGGTGTGACCCCCAAGAGTTGACAGCCTATAGGTGTGACCCCCCGACAGATGACAGCCTGTAGGTGTGACCCCACGAGAGGTGACAGATTATAGGTGTGACCCCCCGAGAGGTGACAGCCTGTATGTGTGATCCCCGAGAGATGACAGCCTGTAGGTGTGACCCCAAGAGAGGTGACAGCCTGCAGGTGTGACCCAGGTGAGGTGACAGCCTGTAAGTGTGACCCCCGAGAGGTGACAGACTGTAGGTGTGACCCCCCGAGAGGTGACAGCCTGTAGGTGTGACCCTTCCCTTCATCCATTCCTCCCTCCCTCCCTCCGGTCCCCCTCCCTTCCTCCCTCCCTCCCTCCTTCCCTCCCTCCCTCCGGTCCCCCTCCCTCCCTCCCTCCCTCCCTCCGGTCCCCCTCCCTCCCTCCCTCCCTCCCTCCCTCCGGTCCCCCTCCCTTCCTCCCTCCCTCCCTCCCTCCCTCCGGTCCCCCTCCCTTCCTCCCTCCCTCCCTCCCTCCCTCCATTCTTCTTTCTTTGCCTCCGTCCCTCCATTCCTCCTTCTTTGCCTCTTTCTCCCCATATATTCATCCATCCTTCTCCCTCCTCTCCCTCCCCCCTCCCTGGTAATAACAACAGGTGAATAACACAACATTGATTGATTGATACGTTTATTGAGATACAAAAAACATTAATACATCTCAAAGGGATGAAGTGACATAAGTCATCCCCACCCCAGTCCAGGAATGTCCCCCTCAGGACTCACATAAATCCCTAATATTTCATATAATCAGTTATAGTACATAGTTATATTTTAGATGCAAAATTTCTATATTTCTTTAATGTTTCATCTATTTTCCTATTTTTAAACATCCACTCTATTTGCATGGGGACATTATTTCTATGGGCATTTCTATATACATTAAGCAATGGGCATTCCAGTATATATTGTGGCAGGGTATGGGATCTGGATGTTCTACAAACTCTACATTCTTTATCCTATTCACTTCTCTCAGCTCCATGTTCCCAATAATATTTATATCCTAATCTTAACCTCATATACACTGAATCTTTCCACCTACTCCCATCTTTCCCATATGTAAATTTTGTGTTCATGAGAACATGATGGTAATGTTTCATTGTTTCACTTTTCTCGTATATTTCATTCCTTTTGAAATTGTCTTCTATTGATTGTATTTTCCGTAATTTGCTCCTTAATTGTTTCAAGGTTTTAGTACATATTATGTCGATCTCGGCCTTTTCCGTGGCTCTTTTTGCTATTATATCTACTGCTTCATTAAGACCAATGCCTACATGTGAAGGGACCCATACAAATTTAACATTATGGCCATTTTTCCTTATTGTATTTGCTAATTTTCTACATGAACTAATAATGTGTTCAAAGACTGGACTCCCACTGTTCAAAGAATCCAAAGCTGCCCTACTATCAACAAAAAAATATGCATCTTTATACATATTTACAACATTTTCCAATCCTACTAACATTGCATATAACTCAGCTTGTGTTGATATAAAACTGCTCAACCGAAGTCCAATTTTGATGTCATCATTTCCTTGTTCTGTGTACTGTCTTATAAGGATCCCTCACCCTGCCCTGCCACTTGACATAACTAAACCGTCACAATATACATACAATGTGTTTATTTTAGACAAATTACTAATCTTATTCCCATATAAAGCCCTTAACTGTCCTGGTTCATGTAATGATTTCTTCATTGTGAGAAGCACTCTGTCTAACTCTACTTCTCGTTCTTCCCAGGGTGGATTCTTACAACTCTTCTGAACAGCTGTACACCAGTCTGCCAGATTACATTTTTTAATAGAATTTACTAATCCATTCATGTATCCTCCCTTGCCTTGCCTGCAGAAGGTCCTTTTACCATTTAAACCATCATTTATATCTTGTACAAATTTACCCCCACTGTTCCCTCTCATTAATCGAACTGCTGCAACTGTATTAATTTCATTGACCCTCTGTGAAATGCTCTGTAACCCTAGTTCCATTTTCATTATCTCAATCATTGCATTCTTTTGACACCCTAAAATTATTCTCATTGCTTCATTTTGCATGATCTCAAGCTTCCGTAGCCTTCCTTCACCAGTACAAGAGAGGACAGGTGCTGCATAGTCTATAAGTGATCTGATGGTAGAAATATACATCATTCTCAGTATGGGTACCCCAGCACCTTTACCACAACATGCTAGAGTCTTCAAGGGCTGTAATCTTGCTCTACATTGAGTGAGGACATGATATATTTCTGCCTCTTTACTTTCACTAGTAAAGCCAATATACATTCCTAAATATTTATACTTTGTCACTTTTTCAAAAAAATTTCCATTTAGAAAAACGGATTCAGTTCCTCTTCCTTTACATTCACACTTGGTTTTTTCTCATTGATAACTAAGCCCATCTTTTGAGAAAGAACACTAAAATTATTTATTGCAATCTGCAAATTTTTTACAGAGTTTCCTTGAAATAAGATGTCATATGTATAAATGATGGTTACAACTCCTTTGGGATATTTGTGTGAGGCTATCTTGTTCATTAACACATTAAATAACATTGGACTCAATACTCCCCCTTGGGGAGTGCCTAGTTCAAGTGCTCTTTCCTCAGACAAACATCCCTGATACCATACACAGATTCTCCTTCCATGCAAGTAGTCACCTATCCAGTGTAACAACTTTCCTGATACCCCTAGAGCAGCCAGCTCATTCATAACTACTTCACTGTGAGCTTTATCAAATGCTCCTTGTAAATCCACAAAAACTCTACATCTGTCTGCATCATTTGATGAACATTTTATAACACAGTCTGAAGTACATTTCCCTTTCAAAAAACCAAATAAATTACAAGATAGATTTTCCCCCACAATATATACAAGCCTATTTAATAATACTCTCTCCATCATCTTGGAAAAACAAGATGTTAAAGACACTGGCCTGTATCCACCAGTTGCCTTAGGGACAAGAATAACTATCGCTTTCTTCCATTCTGTTGGTAATCTACCCTCTGCATAGCTCATGTTGAATAAATCTAATAATGGACTATTTTCCATACCAACTAAGCAGTTCAAAATTTCATAAGTCACACCATCTTCGCCTGGTGCTGTAGATTTTCCTTTTTTAACAGCATTTAATAGCTCATCTTGAGTAATATCTACATATGTTACATCACAAATATTTAGAGCTGATAAAATAAATCATCTTTCATTTTGCCACTCATCTAATGCTTCTATTGTCCTGTTAGGCAGGGAGGCAACACTAGTTGCTTTAGCCCACTTGTCAACCAATTTATTAGCTTCTTCCCCTGGATGAGGATGACTAATAAAATTACTCCTTTTTCCTCTAATTTTGTTAATATCCTGCCATATTTCTTTGAGATTTTTACTCTCCCCAATGTGCTGTGCAAAGTCTTGCCAATATTTCTCCCTTGCCTCCTTCCTAGCCTGCCCATATATTTTGGCTATATCGATGAAGATTTCCCTATCTTCTTCTCTTCTACCATTCTGTACCCAATCTTTATGTGCTGCCCTTAACATTTGTGTTCATCCCTTCAACATTTTGTCATTGGTATAGCAGTGTTTCCTAGCCCCATGTGTCTTATCATTTATCTTTTTCTGTGTTGACATAGTTAAACATCTTTCTATCTCCCCAACTAAGTCATTATAAAAGCTATCCATACAGACTGGTGTATAATTTCTGTACCATTTCTCTATATTTTGGGTAAACACTTCTGTGTCATCCTTGTTTAGTTTCAATCTCTTCCTCCTATATCTCACCTGTCTCTTCCCTAATGGTAATTGAACATACACAACAAAATGGTCACTGACTAGCTCCCTTATTATCTCACATTCTCCCTGGACTCCCTGACTGCTTATCATGCAAGCATAGTCTAACCTTCCTCCTTTAATATGAGTCACTTCCTCATTTCCTAACAAGTAAGCATCTGGGTGATCTTGTAAAAATTGCCAAAATTTTATACCATTACAATTAATTCTCCCCATTGTTTCGAGTCTTGGATGTCGAGCATTAAAATCTCCTACAGCCAAAGTTGAGTCCAAAACATGCAATCTGGTAAGAAGTTGAGGTCAAAAAAGCCTCCAGATATATACAAATTTGCTGTGTTCAATTCTCCTTCCTTCAAATATAACTTTATACAGACACTCTCTATTCCTTGTACTGTACTCTACTCGGGCTTCCAACTAGTTCTGCTGGTATGGAATTCTTAATGTATGTTGATACCTTCACCCGAAAAGAGATGAAATCCCTTATATCCAGACTTAAGCAGGTCGCCTTTCCTGTCCCCAGTCTCTTGAAGGGTAATTATGTCAATATTATTTTTAAGGGTAAAGTAATGTACATCTGTCACTCTATTTCGTAGACCATTAACATTCCAGGACATTATCTTAAGGCCAGCTAGATCCATGTTTAATATGTACACATTTTATATCCTTTCCAATCAGATTCTTTAAGAAGGCCCAATCCTCCTGCACAGATTCCCATTTCCTCAAAAGTTTTTCTTTATCATCATCTTTACACTTTACCAACACATTTTTAAAACTTTCAGTTGTTGCTCCCTGCACTACACAATCCTTTATTTTCCTCTCCTTCCCTTTAATACTTATTTTATGCACTGAATTTTTCAAAAGCTTGAGCTCTTAACTTTCCTCTTTCCCTTCTAATTCTACATTATTCACAGCTTTGTTTTCCCTTTCTTTATTTATCACTGAATCAAGTCTTTTCTCTATCACTTCTATTTTCTGACCTAACTTTTGCAAAAGCTGAAACATCTTACGCACCTCTTCTCCCAGAATTTCTTGCACAGTTTTATCACTAACCTGGAGGGCTGCACCACTACTCTCACTCTGTTTGTTCCTGGCATCACCAACTCTTCCGGCCGCAAGCACAGTCCTTATCCTTCTTGAATCTTCATGCCAGGCTTTCTCAGGGACCACTGTCTCCACTGTCTGTGTGTTCTCCTGCTGTCTTGTCACTGTCAGACCACAGCGTATTTCTTCAGTGTTCTCTGAATAATTCCTTTGTTGGTCACTTCTCATACGTGGCCTCATCTCGCATGCAATTGAACTAGCATTGTGAGTTTTACCACAATTACAACAACAAGGCTTCACTTTCTCTCCTGCATTGATCTTGTCCTTACAGTTGCAAGATTCGTGCTTCTTCCCAGAATCTACAACGTGGGTCCAGTTGACAGCTCCAGGCCTTATGTCCCCATCTGCAACACTTGAGACACATTATTGGTCCCTCCACATATAGTGCCACCTTCCTATACCCTGCTCCTGTGATGAACACTTTCTCTGGAACCTTTCCTCTCATTAGAGCAATAACCTGGCTTCTCTCTTCTCCCCTTATTAAATGCCTCTTGACCCAAACAAATCTTTCGTCATCCAATAAGTATTCTGGATCTAGTATTACAGGGTACCTGAAGATTATTACCTTTGTAAGTAGTATGTCGCTCTCCTCTGGCAAAACCATCAGTAATCCCTTGTACCCAACAGTTGTCAACATTTCCACAGCCTCCATGGTCCCCACTGTAAGATAAGGCTTGTGTGTGCCTTCTTTCAAAAGAGGCTCAAAGCTGCGATGCTCCCGTCCTAGTTGTACTGCCCATTTTAATTTTTCAAGGAAGGTCATCGGGCATGACTGTGGAAAAATTAATCTCTTCCTGACACGACCAACTTCACCTTGTGTGTGTTCTTGTCTGCT
Organism: Homarus gammarus; assembly: GCA_958450375.1. Taxonomy (NCBI): domain Eukaryota; kingdom Metazoa; phylum Arthropoda; class Malacostraca; order Decapoda; family Nephropidae; genus Homarus; species Homarus gammarus. The sequence goes on from CAUDMG010002591.1 coordinate 639,188, forward strand.
TCCTTCAAATTCCATACTTTGCTCTGTTCTTGATCCATTCTCCACTATCTCCTTTCTGTTATTTCCATTATTATTACCACCCACACACGTTTTTTGTCCTAGATGTTTTTGTCTCTTCTCCTCTCTCACTTCTCCACTTTCACTGTCCTCTTGCCAGCTTGTCTCCCTCATCCTTTTAGAAATTTCTTTCTTTTTCACTACCTCTTGTTGTAGCTGTATTTTCTCACTTTCGAACTTCCCTTGTGCTTCATCACTCGTATTAGACTCATCACTACTCAACTCAAGGTCTTCAAGAACTACTCAACTCAAGGTCTTCAAGAACTTCGTCCAATACTGTCTTTTCTTTACTCTTCCATGTAGAGTTCTTAAGCGATAATTCACTTTCCATGGGGCAATGTTGACATCCCACAACACCCAGCCAGAAGTGATGGGACCCCTAGCAGTTATTTTCGTGTGGTAAACAGTAAATTCCCAACACCAAAGTTGCTTGACGATACTTATTTTATCCTCAGGCCCTTATACACAAGTAGATAAGTCTATATATCCTTCAGATAATGTAATAGGCTCGAAAACATCCCAAATTTGGGAGCTAGCACTCACAGCTGTGTTTACCAGTGCCCGCCACCCAACCGCGCAGGAGCGTAGTCGAGTAACACAACAGGTAAACATAACGTGATGCATAACAGAAATACGGGTGAGGTTTCAAGCAGCTGTCAGTCAGTCAGTCAATCATTCAATCAATCAGTCAGTCAGTCAATCAGCCAGTCAGTCAGCCATTCAGTTTATTAGTCAGTTAGTCAGTTTTTTAGTCAGTCAGTTAGTCCGTCAGTTATTCAGTCAGTTTATTAGTCAATCAGCCAGTCTATTTGTCAATCTGTCAGTCAGCCTATTTGTCTGCCGGTCAGTCAGTCCAACAGTCAGTCAGTCTATTAGTCAATCAGTCATTTCTTCTGTCAGTCATTCAGTCTGTATATCTGTGGTGTATTGGTCAGCATCCTCGTTTTGCAAGCGAACGGACTGGGCTTCGATCCCCGGGCGGGGTGAAACTACTGTATGGGCAAGTTTCTTTACGCCATTTGCCTCTGTCTACCTAGCAGTAATTGGGAACCTGGTTGTTAATCGATTTGCGGATCGTATTCCGGGGTAATGGTTAGGTTAGGTTGTCATATAATAAACGGATAAAACTATCACTGGTCCTCGAAAGGTTAAACCATCGTCATCTGAATGTTAAACCATAATCAAAGCTTCAAGTCGTCGTCCACAAGGAGTTAAGCCATCGTCATCAAAGGTTTAAACCATCGACCTCAAGGGGGTTAATCGTTCTCAACGGGTTAAACCTTCGTCATCTAAGAGTCAAACCATCGTCATCAAAGGTTTAATCATCCTCAGGGGGTTAAACCATCGTCTTCAAGGGATTAATCGTCCTCAAAGGGTTAAACCATTGTCATCTCAGGGTTAAACCCTCGTTCCCAAAGAGCTAATCGTCCTTCAGGGGTTAATCGTTATCTAGGGGTTAAACCATTGTCCTCAAGGGGTTAAACCATCGTCCTCAAGGGGTTAAACCATTGTCCTCAAGGGGATAAACCATCGTCCTCAAGGGGTTAAACCATGTTATCTAAGGATTAAACCATCATCCTCAGAGCGTTAATCGTCGTCAAGGGGTTAGACCATCGCAATCTAGGAGTTAAACCATCGTCATCTAGGAGATAAACCATCGTCCTCAAGGGGTTTCTCGTCATCTAAGGGTTAAACCATCGTCCCCAGAGGGTTAATCGTCCTCAAGGCGTTAAACCATCGTCATCTAAGAGCTAAACCATCGTCCTTAAGGGGTTACTCGTCATCTAAGAGCGAAACCATCGTCCTCAAGGCTCTAAACACTTACCACGATACGTGCACTGTACATCTGGTAGCGGAGTACTCGAGTCACACAGCTGGAGTGGAGTGGACAATGACTCTCTCCTTCCCACAAAGCTGGAGTGGACCACTCCACTCCAGCTGTGTGAGGAGGAGAGTTCAGGCCCACTCCACTCCAGCTGTGTGAGAGGGAGAGATGTGATGCCCACCCCACTAAAGCTGTGTGAGAGGGAGAGAGGTGGGGCTCATTCCAGCTGGAGTGGAGTGGTCCTAACACGCATCAAGAAGCAAGTGAGTTTTTTCCGATTCCTGGAGTGCCCCCCCCCCCCAGCCCCCTCCCTCCCTCACGCTTCACTCGGTCAAATATTGGTGTTGGAATTGTTGGAAATATATTGTAGGAGGATAGTAATCTTACCCGGGCACGGTGCCAGTCCTCTCCAGGCTCATGAGTGACGACCCCTGAGTTAGTGTAGCTACTGAAATAAATAAGGTACCTTAATCACCTTCCTACAACTTCTTGTATTATTAGTTAGAGTCGTGCAGTTCACACAATGTTGTTACCTTTACTCTGAAACTCCTGAACCTGTGAATCCGAGACATATCACATTGTTGGGTCCATAAATGTCTCGGATTCACAGGTTCACGAGTCTCGGGGTTCGTGGGTCACACAAAGGACTGACAGGACTTTTTTCTGTGACTGTACATAACCAGTTTGTTACTGTGTACACTATAGCGTGTGTGAGAGGGGGAGAACGAGAGGTTCATCAGGACTCACCGGGCGGGGAACACTTCTTTCCTCAGTTCATTCACACTTACACTGTTGGTTGTGTTGCCATAATGATTGTAGGTGATTTTTTTTTTATGATTAAGTCATAGCCGTACATATATACAACACACACCTGCACCACACTCACACACACACACCTTTATCACACCTACACCACAGACACACACACACCTCTACCACTCCTGCAGCACACCCAAACCTCTACCACACCTGCACCACACACACCTACACCACATACACACACACATACACCTCTACCACACCTGCACCACACACACACACACACACACACCTCTACCACACCTGCACCACACACACACACACACACACACACACACCTTTACCACACCTGCACCACACACACACACACACGCACATACACACTACTACTACTACTACTTTGATGTCACTCGGAATCGAGTATGACGATCATCCAGCTATGATACAATGATATAAATTATTAAGGATGTCACCTTCGTTGATGAGTTTTGAGGTGACTAAAGAGGCCGATACAGGACCGACAGAGTCGTTTACATGAGTTGCACATGTGGAGGGCTACGTCTAGTGCGAGAGGGGCAGTGGCAGCGTCTTTCCGGCGTTGGCGCTTGTCTGCCTCGTTTTGCAGTTGGGCTAACTTGAAAGTATTGACACCTTCTCTTGTGGTGCTCCTCCAAGTGTTACGATGTGGAGTAATCGACTCCCATGTGAGAGGTTCGATTTGGCACTTTTTCAGGTTTGTCTTAAGACTATCCTTATACCTTTTCAGTTGCCCGCAGGCGTTACATTTACTATTCGTTAGGAGACTGTAAAGTAGCTGCTTCAGCAGTCTACTGTCGTCCATGCGGGTAACATGGTCAGTCCAGCGTAGTTTTTCATGGATAATGGTAGCTTTGATGCTTCTACAGTTGGTGTCAGCTAGAATACTAGCATTTGTTCTCTTGTCTTCCCAGCGAACACGGAGGATGGAACGTAGATTACGTTGTTAAAGTTTTCAAGTGCCTTGAAGTGCCTTCTGTATGTAACCCATGTTTCACTGTCATATAGCTAGGTGGAGAGGACCACTGTTCGATATACGTGTAACATTTTAGTTAATTTCAGCTCCCCACAGCTGAAGACACTGTTTCAGATTCTGCCAAAGACTTGACATGCACATCTGATCCGATGCTGAAACTCTTCATCTACGTCCGCGGTGGTGAACAGGTGGGAGCCGAGATGCCGAAAGTGGGTAACATTAGAGAGGGTAGTACCGTTTAGCTGGATGGATGGTGGAGGTGTGTCTTAACCAGGGGCAGTTTAAAAGAGAAACTGAGTCTTTTGTACATTCGCCTAAAGGCCGAAATGTGCATACTCAACTGTGTAGGTGTTCAGGATTTCCTATAGGTCGCGTTCAGTGTTAGCAATAAAGGTGAGGTCTTCTGCATACTGAAGTTCAATAATGGAACCTGCATACACCTTTGTTCATGCCTGGAGTCGTCTTATGTTGAAATGACCCTTCATCCGGTTCTGGATGTCCACCCCGTCGGTTAAATTGTCACTGGCACGAATAAGGAAGGTAGCCAAAAAAATGGAAAAGAGAGTTGGTGCCAAGACACACCCTTATTTAACCCTCTTTTGAATGGGGAAAACTCAGACTGGGTGCCATTGTGCAGGACACTGCTGTTCATGCTTTCGCCAAGTTGCCTCACAATGGCGATGAATTTTGGTGAGCAGCCAAAACGGCTGAGGGTCCACCAGAGGGCTTCCCTGTTGACCAAGTCGAATTCCATGGTTAGTTCGGTGAAAGCCATGTACAGGTCACGAAACTGTTCTCTGCACTTTTCCTGTATCTGGCGGGCTGCAAAGATCATGTCAGTGATGCCACGTGACGTTTTAAAGCCACATTGAGATTCATGGAGGAAGTTTTCTGCCTCAGGAAAAAATCTGTTTAGGAGGGCCTGGGCGATAATGTTGTCAACTATGGACAGCTGCCAGAACCCACGGTAGTTACCACAGTCTGACCGCTCTCCCTTGTTCTTATAAATATATTTTCCAAGAGAGAGTGGAAACGGCTGGAAAGCAGAGGTCCTCTTGCTTTATGCACCTAGGCAGGGAATCCATCAAACCCTAAAGGCTTTGTTATTTTTCATCTTTTTGATGGCATTAGCTACGTCATCCAGGGATGGAGGATAGCTGAGGTAGGTCAGCTCTGGATTCTGAGGGACCTGTTGGGTAGTCAGGACATCCCTATCGGTGTTTCGGTTGACCAGTGAATGTTAGTGCTGTTTCCAGTGATGAAGGATGCCTTCATCGTCTTTAATTAGGAGTTACCATTGGATGAGCGGAAGGTGGCTGCGCCACGAGTGATTGGCCGTGAAATGTTTTAGTGGAATTGAAAAATTCGCGCATCATGTGATGATCTGCAATTTTTTTTGTTTCTCATGCTTTATTTTTAAGCCATCGTTCTTTAGATTGGGAAGATAGCGCTGGGCCCCTGCTATCTTTTTGCCGAACGTATCAACTTGGATCCTAAACTGAAGGTTGCTCTGCCAGTCAGTTAAAGCAGCACGTTTATCATCGACGAATACATTGATTGCCGGGTCATTTTCATCAAACTATCCTGGTTTATTCTTTCCATCTGGCCGAGGGTCTCCCATTCGGCACTGGGATTTGGGTTGTTTGTTGTCGGGTTGTTTATCAGTCCATGTTAGAGCTGCTCTCTGAAAGCATGTGCTACCACTAGATTCTCCAGACGCTTAGTGTTAAAACCTCTCCTGGAGGCTTGTTGCCTTCGCCGCTTTGGGGCGACATGAAGTGATGGCTCTAACGGGCCGACGATCGTGTCACAGTGGTCTGAGCCATACATGGCTCGGGTGATGGGGACTTCTCGGCAATCTCTTTCTCTGACAATGATGTAGTCAATGAGATGTCAGTGCTTGGATCGTGGTTGTTACCACGAACCTTTGAACTTGTCGGCCCGCCTAAACAATTACAGCGGCTAGTTTATTGTGCACCCCATACTCATCCTGTGAGCGGAAGCACAAAAGGATTACAAAGTAGGGTTTACAAAGGGTCAGAATAATTAACCCCCGTGGTCAGTATATTATGGCACTGAACGTTGCACAGTATTTCAAATAAAATCTTTGTTTAGTTCTATACATAAAGGGTAACTTATTCGCAACTGCATGAGACCAGGAGTATGAGGCAGTTTGTGTGGCCGCACACTTTGTTATTCACATTTGCGTGAGATGTATTCAAGCACATTGTGTGTTTGGCTCTACTGTATACATGGTAACTGATATAGCTGCTAAGTCCAAAAAAGTGGATGCAATCTAAATACTGTACGTCGGCCCTCTTCCCATTAGGGATAAAGTGTTGTGCCATTTCACACACAGGTTCTATCTTCACACAGTCGAGGTCGTAGTGTTCAAGTGTGTGACCATATGTTTGACCACACACTTTACATTTAGTCTTGTTCACATCTGCTTGAGGAACATACTGCCAAAGGTACTTATATCCTAACCTTAGTCTAGCGGTTACAACATCTTGTAATCTAGTGATCTTGTTACTTGCTCCATATACATGCTTCATTTGATACATCTCATCATGGTAAACTATGGAACGGCTAGTTCCTGTTTGCACTTGTCTGGTTGCACCAAATTCATCAATGAGTTCCTTCCTAATTACAGTTTTAAGAATTATTTTTTGACAGACCCAGATTGTTTCCAACAGTGCTTTGTTAGACGCGAGTTTGGCGAGGGCATCAACTCGGTCATGTTTTATGAGGCCTATGTGAGAGGGGATCCACAACAGTTTGATCTTGACATCCCGGTTAACAAGATGCTCATATTTGTGTCTGGCTTCAGAAACAAGCGCGTGACAACTTGAGTTGAGAGTGTCAAGTGCAAGTAGTGAGGATAGAGAGTCAGTGATGATGAGACTGTTAGTGACAGTGGTTTCAATGCACTTGATAGCTGTGAGTATGGCAACTAATTCAGTTTGTAGAGTGGATGCCCAGTTGTTAATTCTAACTCCTTTCTCAATTATATTACCGTCAGGTTGAGTCACAACGATAGCACTTCCAGCCCTCCCACAGGTGGTGTTAAGAGACCCATCAGTGTAGATGGTCTGTGTGATATTATCATCAGTCTGTAGCTCTCACTTTGGCAGTGTGTTGGAGATAAATACTTTGTATAATAATTTTTTTAGGCAGATATGTCGGTATGTGGCAGGAAGTGCTGTTGTGTCTCAACTTTGTACAGATGGTCTAGTCCAAACATCTTCTTATGTGTAGCTGTAGTTTGGATCCATTTAGACTCACCAGTCCCATGGTTTATACATTCTGGCAATTTTAAGGAAGCAATGTTGTCAGGATCACCCCTTAAAAGCCTCAGGTTGACTTCAATTATTCTGTCTTTGACACTGGGATGCTTCTGAGGGCTTAATTTTGCATTTTTTCGAGCTTGTCAATGCCTTTCCTGTCACGAAGGACCAGGGGTGGTGCATGGTAATCTATCAGAGATCTTATATAGCCTCGGTACATTGTTTTAACAATTCTAATATTAGCATCATAATGTGGGCTGTACCCAGTAACACTTCTAAGAGGTTTCAGTCTGTCAGTACATTGGCGGGTTAACTGTTGTATGGCAGGTAAGGTACAAGGGACGGAGACACCAAGATATTTAAAAGAAGAAGCATAGTCATTAGTGTTGTTACCTATCTTGAACTTGGCGGGGCCACTTTTGCGGTTACCAGCTTGTTTGTTGAACACCTTAGTTTTCTCAGTGGAGATAATAAGACCGAAGTTCTCACAGGCTGCATGTACATGGTTTAGGGTGGTTTGCATTTCACGATGAGCTTTAGTATGTATAAGAATATCATTAGCATAGCTAATTATGATATTGCTGGGGTTGTCAGGAATTGAATTTAATAATACATTCATAAGAACCTTGGATAAAGTAGGACTAAGTACTCCACCTTGAGGGGTATCAAGTTGTATATTTTTAACTTCACTTTTGTAACCCTGAAACAGTGCAGCAGCCCTTCTGTTGCTTTGGTAACGACTTATCCAGTGAAACAGCCTACCTCCTATATCCATTTTGGCTATTTAGTACAATATCAATCGCCTATTGGCAATATCAAATGCAGCTTTTAGGTCAAGAAATGTGGTGTATCTGTGCCTTTCATCCCCATGCACAGTTAGGAATGCGGTGATCCAATTATATACACCTTTACCATGGGTGAAGCCATTTATGTTAGGAGACATGTGTTCTCTGATTCTGAATAAGAGTCTGATAAGAACTATCCTCTCAAAGGTTTTACACAGGCAGCTGGTTAGTGATATGGGACGAAAAGCGTCAGGCTGTCCTGGTTTCGGTATTGGTATAACAATACTGCTGGTCCATGATGTGGGTAGTTGGCACTCAGCATGACTCATATTGGACAATGCCAATGTCAGCATCTCTGCCAACTCTGGCATTGAAGTCACCAAGGAGCACAACCGTATCTTCTCTGGGGATAGAGGTTAGCACTCTGTCGAGGTCTGCTTGAAGTAATCCCTTGCATCTAGTGTTGGGTGTCTATGCACTGATGAAAAAGGCATGACGTGAGTGATTCAGTGGGACTTGGAGCATCATAAGGCGCTTCTTGATCCCAATAAGCATTCCAGATTTTTCGTTCGGGTTTTACTTCCTTAGCCTTATACCTGCTAAGGTTAATCCACAAGGCAGCGGGGCGGTGGTTGGTAGGCGCCATGACGTGTCCACATGCTAGTGAGCCTATGCACCGTCCCTCTGGAGCCAACTGCTACTCCGAGATTTTGTGCTGATCTAGCCTGGACCCACAAGGCACCCAGTTACCGTGTGTTGCCACAAAGAGGCACAGCAGGAGTCTTGATGGTGAGGAGGCTGTGTACTGGCAGGGGAAGACCTATGCAAGTTGCTTCCCTATTCGCCACGAGGGCTTGCCAGCGGCGGCAGATCATAGCGAGAGGGAGCAAGCAGTGCTTGCACTTTAACACTAACATAATTCTGCCACTCGAGACGCATTTCATCACCACGAGTGTGGCACACACACACACACACACTAGCACCAAACACACTCCATGAACACACATCTCCACCACACACTCACACACACCTGCACCATACACATGCCAGCACCACACACACACACCAACAACACACACTTCCACCACACACACACACACACACACACACACACACACCTACACCACACACATCTACACCACACACACACACACACACACGCACACACACACACACACACACACACACACACCTACACCACACACATCTACACACACACACCTACACCACACACATCTACACACACACACACACACACACAGACACCCCAGTTCTCGCCAGAAGTTACTATTTCATTTGGGAAAGGAATGGAACCAGTGTTGAATAGTGGTGAACAGTGCTTAAGTCAGTGAAAAACAACTCGCAGTTACAGTTGAGTCTTACCCAAGCTAACTTTCACACAGTGAGGTCCCAGGTACCCAGTGATAATTCCCCTGGGACTCCACGATAGAGAGGCCTGGGACCACACCTCACCCACTTGAACATAAGAACATAAGAAATAAGGAGTCTGCAATAGGCCGGTTGGCCTGTGCATGGCAGCTCCTGTCGAGAGTTACTACCACTCTCTGTCATCCATGAATCTATCTAGCCTCCTTTTGAAACTTTCCAGAGTTCCCGCACTTACTACAAAGTTGCTAAGCTTGTTCCACTCGTCCACCACCCTATTTGTGAACCAGTTTCTTCCTATCTCCCTCCTAAACCTAAACTTATCCAACTTGAATCCGTTGCTCCGAGTCCTATCCTGCTCGGATATTATAAGAACTTTATCTATAGCCCCTTTATTGATTCCTTTCACCCACTTAAATACTTCTATCATATCTCCCCGAGCGAGTGAAGTCGACCACGTGGTGCCCCCATGATGCTCCGACACCACGTAGTGAATGAGTTGCTACAGCATCATGTGAAGTTCCTCATAACACCATCTGTGAAGGAATTACTACGCCATGTGATGCCCCTCATAACACCATCTGTGAGGGAATTACTACATCATCAGGCCCCTCATACACCATCTGTGAGGTAACTACTACATTATCAGGCCCCTCGTGACACCATCTGTGAGGGAATTACTACACCACCTGTGAGGGAACTAGTACTCCAAGTGATGCCCCTCATAACACCATCTGTGAGGGAATTACTACATCATCAGGCCCCTCATACACCATCTGTGAGGTAACTACTACATTATCAGGCCCCTCATAACACCATCTGTGAGGGAGTTACTACACTACGTGTCTGCTGTTCAACACCTCAGCTTACATGATCTACGTGTGTAAACATTAATCTGTATGCTCACTGTATGTTCCTTCACCTTTCTCTAATGAAGGCTTTTATTAAACCACCAATGTATGTAATAAGTAATTTGTGTCCAATGCATATTTTCAGCCTTAGGGCTGCAGACTTTTTCAATAAACCATTTATTATTATTACTATTATTATTATTATTACACCAGCACCAAACACACTCCATGAACACACACCTCCACCACACACTCATACACACACCTTTACCACACACACGCCAGCACCACACACACACACCAACAACACACACCTCCACCACACACACACACACACACACACCCCAACAACACACACCTCCACCACACACACACACACACACACACACACACTCACACTCACACACACACACACTCACACACACACACACACACACCCACACCGAGAAGTCCGTCAGATCTCACCCAGCTGACTTGCCCTGGATCACACCTCGGATCAAAAGACTTATGCAACAGAGAGACAGAGCCTTTCATCTCAATGACCACATCCGCTACAGGTCACTTCGCAACCGAGTCATCCGCGAAATACGCACTGCAAAGAAGTCCCACTACCCAACCAAATTACAACACCTGAAGCAGACCAACATCAGTCAATGGTATGGTAAGCTTAAAGTACTCTGTGGACTAAACAATAAGACACACCCCCTCCCCTTCCTTAGCCATCTCACTAGTGTTGACGCAGCTGAGCAAACAAATAACCATTTCGCTACTATATGCCAGACGCTCCCACGGCTTGACACAACAACTCTCCCTGCTTACCTACCAGCCCCCCTTCCCACTGACTTAGTAGA
>CAUDMG010002591.1:655000-722500 GCA_958450375.1 Homarus gammarus
CTGTCCTCTCGCCCCAGCCTCTCCTCTCTCTCTCAGCCTGTCCTCCCTCTCCCAGCCTGTCCTCCCTCTCCCAGCCTGTCCTCTCTCTCTCAGCCTGTCCTCCCTCTCCCAGCCTGTCCTCCCTCTCTCAGCCTGTCCTCCCTCTCTCAGCCTGTCCTCCCTCTCTCAGCCTGTCCTCCCTCTCCCAGCCTGTCCTCCCTCTCCCAGCCTGTCCTCCCTCTCCCAGCCTGTCCTCCCTCTCCCAGCCTGTCCTCCCTCCCTCAGCCTGTCCTCCCTCTCCCAGCCTGTCCTCTATCTCTCAGCCTGTCCTCCCTCTCCCAGCCTGTCCTCTCTCTCCAGCCTGTCCTCCCTCTCTCAGCCTGTCCTCTCGCCCCAGCCTCTCCTCCCTCTCCCAGCCTGTCCTCCCTCTCTCAGCCTGTCCTCCCTCTCCCAGCCTGTCCTCTCTCTCCCAGCCTGTCCTCCCTCTCTCAGCCTGTCCTCTCGCCCCAGCCTCTCCTCCCTCTCTCAGCCTGTCCTCTCGCCCCAGCCTGTCCTCCCTCTCCCAGCCTGTCCTCTCTCTCTCTCAGCCTGTCCTCCCTCTCTCAGCCTGTCCTCTCGCCCCAGCCTCTCCTCTCTCTCTCAGCCTGTCCTCCCTCTCTCAGCCTGTCCTCCCTCTCCCAGCCTGTCCTCTCTCTCCCAGCCTCTCCTCTCTCTCTCAGCCTGTCCTCCCTCTCTCAGCCTGTCCTCTCGCCCCAGCCTCTCCTCTCTCTCTCAGCCTGTCCTTTCCCCCCCCCAGCCTCACCTCCCTCCCCGAGCCACACCTCCCTCCCCGAGCCTCACCTCCCTCCCAGAGCCTCACCTCCCTCCCAGAGCCTCACCTCCCTCCCCGAGCCTCACCTCCCTCCCCGAGCCTCACCTCCCTCCCCGAGCCTCACCTTCCTCCCCGAGCCTCACCTCTCTCCTCGAGCCTCACCTCCCTCCCCGAGCCTCACCTCCCTCCCCGAGCATCACCTCCCTCCCCCAGCCTCACCTCCCTCCCCGAGCCTCACCTTCCTCCCCGAGCCTCACCTCCCTCCCCGAGCATCACCTCCCTCCCCCAGCCTCACATCCCTCCCTGAGCCTCACCTCCCTCCCCGAGCCTCACATCCCTCCCCGAGCCTCACATCCCTCCCCGAGCCTCACCTCCCTCCCCGAGCCTCACCTCCCTCCCCGAGCCTCACCTCCCTCCCCGAGCCTCACCTCCCTCCCTGAGCCTCACCTCCCTCCCCGAGCCTCACCTCCCTCCCTGAGCCTCACATCCCTCCCCGAGCCTCACCTCCCTCCCCGAGCCTCACATCCCTCCCCGAGCCTCACCTCCCTCCCAGAGCCTCACCTCCCTCCCCGAGCCTCACATCCCTCCCTGAGCCTCACATCCCTCCCCGAGCCTCACCTCCCTCCCTGAGCCTCACCTCCCTCCCCGAGCCTCACATCCCTCCCCGAGCCTCACATCCCTCCCTGAGCCTCACATCCCTCCCTGAGCCTCACCTCCCTCCCTGAGCCTCACCTCCCTCCCCCAGCCTCCACTCTGCACACCACTTAAGCAACATTAAGAGGTCAAGTGCCGCCTTTTAAGAGGCCTCGGTGCAGGTACAGTGAAGGACTCGCCTTAATATAATTTTTGCCTCAAGTTCAGTAAATGTTAATCTTTACGACAACAATTTCATGTACCATCATCATTATCACCATCATCATCTTCATCATTATCACCATCATCATCTTCATCAGTATCATCATTATTATTAACATCAATATCATCATCATTATTATCATCAATATCATCATTATTATTATCATCAATATCATCATTATTATTATCATCAATATCATCATTATTATTATCATCAATATCATCATTATTATCATCAATATCATCATTATTATGATCATCAATATCATCATTATTATTATCATCAATATCATCATTATTATGATCATCAGTATCATCATTATTGTCATCAATATCATCATTATTATTATCATCAATATCATCATTATTATGATCATCAATATCATCATTATTATCATCAATATCATCATTATTATGATCATCAATATCATCATTATTATCATCAATATCATCATTATTATTATCATCAATATCATCATTATTATTATCATCAATATCATCATTATTATCATCAATATCATCATTATTATGATCATCAATATCATCATTATTATTATCATCAATATCATCATTATTATGATCATCAGTATCATCATTATTGTCATCAATATCATCATCATTATTATCATCAATATCATCATTATTATGATCATCAGTATCATCATTATTGTCATCAATATCATCATTATCATTATCATCAATATCATCATTATTATTATCATCAATATCATCATTATTATCATCAATATCATCATTATTATGATCATCAGTATCATCATTATTGTCATCAATATCATCATCATTATTATCATCAATATCATCATTATTATGATCATCAGTATCATCATTATTGTCATCAATATCATCATTATTATTATCATAATATCATCATTATTATTATCATCAATATCATCATTATTATCATCAATATCATCATTATTATTATCATCAATATCATCATTATTATCATCAATATCATCATTATTATGATCATCAGTATCATCATTATTGTCATCAATATCATCATTATTATTATCATCAATATCATCATTATTATGATCATCAATATCATCATTATTATTATCATCAATATCATCATTATTATGATCATCAGTATCATCATTATTATTATCATCAATATCATCATTATTATCATCAATATCATCATTATTATGATCATCAGTATCATCATTATTGTCATCAATATCATCACTGACGACAATATCATCATTGTCAACATCATCACTATCATTATTATCATCATTATTATCACTAATATCACTATTATCATTATCATCATTATGACTATCGTCATTATTATCAATAACATCACTATCATCATTATGATCATTATAATCATCACTATCATCATTATCATCATCACTATAATCATTTTTATCATTATCATCACTATCATCACTATCATCATTATCATTATTACTATAATACTTTTTATCATCATTATCACCATCATCATCACCACCATCACCATCATCGCCATCTTCATTATCACCACTATCATCATCAATCACCACCATCATCACCACATCGTCATCAACACCAACATCATCACTACCATTACCGTCATCACCAACACCATCTTCACCACAACCACCACCATCATCACCACCATTACCATCATTACCACCACCACCATCACCACTATCATCATCAGCACCATCATCATCATCACCATCATCATCACCACTATTCCATTCATCACCCTTATCATCATCACCACCACCATCATCACCACCATCATCATCAACACCATCATCATCATCACCATTATTCCCTTCATCACCATCTTCATCATCACCACCACCATCGTCACCACCAATATCCCCTTCATCACCACCATCATCATCATCATCACCACCACCATCACCACCACCATCATCTCCACCACTATTCCCTTCATCACCATCTTCATCATCACCACTATCATCACCACCACCACCATCATCATCGCCATCATCATCACCGCCACCATCATCTCATCACCAACATTATCATCACCACCATCATCACCACCACCACCATCAGCATCACCACCATCATCATCACCACCACCATCACTTTCATCACCACCATCATCATCATCTCCACCATCATCACCACCCCATCATCATCACCATCATCATAATCATCATCACCACCACCACCATCATCATCACCGCCATCATCATCACCACCACCATCACATTCATCACTATCATCATCGCCACACACCGTAATTATCACCACCATCATCACCTTCATCACCATCATCATCACCAACTTCATCACCATCATCATCACTATCAACACCAACACCATACCATCCTCCTTTCAAAACCTGAACATTACAGCGTTAGGGGCCTGTCCCACAATTGGTTTACCTCATATCTGTCCAATAGGAAGCAGTATGTCTGCTATAGTAATCATCAGTTAAGACTCCTCACCTATCTTGTATGGCGTCCCTAAAGGTTCCATTCTCGGTCCAGTACTGTTTTCGTTGGACATAAGCGATATTGTCCACGCCAACACACCTATAAAATACAACTTATTTGCAGACGATAGTAATCTCTATGCCAGCAACTCAGACCTCCATTCGTTGATGAGAACTATGAACACTGAATTGACAAAAGTCAAGACCTGGGTAATACATAATAAACTTACCATAAACCTCGAAAAAACCCACTACACAATCTTTCACAGAAGGAAAAACTTACCCCCATACTTGGATCCCCTGTACCTTGGTAATACAGTCCTCAAACGCGAACAAAATACTAAATTCCTCGGAGTTATTTTTGATGAGAAACTTAGCTGGAGAAAGCACACACAAACCAAGCACAGTAAAGTCAATAAATAGTGCAGTATCATGTATCATACTCGACAGTCACTCACTCTTACAGCAATGAAAGAAATCTATTATGATCTTGTTTACCAACACTTGATACACTGTCACACACTATGGAGAGCCTCTGGCTCTTCAAAAACACAACCCCTGATTACTGTACAAAAGAGAGTTGTGCGGACAATGACCTACTTGAAAAAAAATTATCATACTAACGAACAATTTGCTAAAATGAAAATGCTAAAATTCGAGGATATTAACACCTACTGTTGTGCCCTATTTGCTTATAAATCTATCAATCACTTGATTGACATTAATTATTTCTAGTTCCAGAATAATCAGAGAATCAACTTAAGTTACTCAGAACTATTAGGACCATCCCTAATGCACTCCTCTCAGTCCCAGACCTCCATAAAATATCACTGTGTGAAGGTGTGAAACAACTTACCCCCACCCATCCGAGCAAAGACTACGCTCCCTTCCTTTAAACCATATCTTAAAATATATCTATTGTCTAAGTATGAATATTTTTTTTGTAATACCTATTTTATATTTCTGCTTTTATTGTACCACCGAAACCGATTTATCAGAAATTATCATGTAGAAAGATAGAAATTACCATTGGAACAAATATATTTCCAACTAGACATGATACTGACAGCTCTGTCCTCTTGTTCCACCTTAATACAATCCATGTTGTACTGTATCCCTCCATTATCATTTTATGTATATCAACTCCACTGTAAAGTAGGTATATACTTATAATATAAATGTAAAAAAATAAAATAAATAAATAAAATAAAATAAAATAAATAAAATAAAATAATTAAATATCGAAGTGATAACCGTGGTAACATTCTGTTATGTTTTTATTACCACTGTGCTAATGATGCCAAAACACGTTATTCACTAACGCAACAAGAAACGTTAACTGTTGTTTGGGCACTGAAGAAATTTTAAGATTTAATTTTGGGTAATCAAATAACCGTCTTAACGGATCACGTGGCAGTGACAGAGCTGTTCCATGGCAAAAAACTTTCTGGCAGACTAGCACGCCGGTATCTGACCATTCAAGAATTCGACCCCGTGTTCAAGTATTTACCGGGACTAGCGAATGTGGTCGCCAACGCTTTGTCCAGAAACATAGCACCAGTGACGCCTATACAGTAGGGTGTGTCAATTTAGGGGGTGAACTGGCTAAATTGAAAATCGAGTAATTTGGTAGCAATTTATTGTAGTCTTTAAGCATGCAAAACAATATTCTGGCATAAATTTTTTTTTATAATAAGTCCTACCTACATCAAATGGATTCTTAAATGTACATATTTGTGAATTTATAACATAACCAGCGTTTGCACACATGTTACTGTTTCAAGTTTCAAATTATTATATTTTATTATCCGTAGTCTATTTGAAAGTAACCAATGCCTTCATACTCTCTTTGCTTTGGTTTCTTGTCATCAGTAGTCTGCTTGCTATTTGTGCTTTGATGTAACCTTCTCGCCTCTCGTGGCTGTAAACATGGCCCGCTGCTTCTGTGACCATTTTCATACATCTCTCCACACTTTGAGTGTGGGAAGGCCACTTCGGCACCTGCATTGGAGTCTCTTTAAGGTTTCTCAATTCTTGGCTAGTTAGACTTGTTGTCAATGGTGGCTCTAAGACTTCCAAACTCAAGTCAACCAATTCTGACAATTTGGTGGCACTGACGTTTATTGGGGGAACTTTTCTTGAATGAAACGAACAGTCTCCCAACTGGTCGTCATCTATTAGCGTTCCTCTAATCTTTAGAATGACTTCTACAGCCTCGGTTCGGAGATTGGTACATTGACTGCAAAGCATTGCTTGCAAAACTGCTTCAGATCGAGCATACCAAGCGGACCTTCTTGCCACAGGTAACACAATGTCCCTCACTGCCTTCCTCTGTGTTCTTACTAGCTGCAATTGAAACAAAAGGTGATTGGGCCCATCCACCCACATAGGATTAAGTTTCACACTAAACCACTGGGGAAGATAAACTCCAATAATAAATTCAACAATTAACCTCAAATTCTTCAGCACTTTGCCCTTCGATTCGTGTTTGGAAATCCAAATCCTGCAGAAACGAAGAGCTGTAGTTAACCAACGGCTGTGACTGACAGGTCCAATCTCCAAGAGAGCCAATGACTGAGGCACTTCTCCTGATCTTATTGCTTGGGCAATACGATAAGCATTGGATTGATCTGTGCTGAGATCTTTGATGACTCCTTCAGACAACGCCGGAAGGGGAGGGCCAACTTCGACCTTTGGAAAGGTTGTATTTATTTCTAGTTGTGTTGCTTCATCCAGCATGATGCCAAGGGGACCTGACCACTTGTTGTTGCTCTTTGTAGGACCATCAAGTTCCTGGATGAGATGACGAAGAGGTAGCTCGCCTGTATGTAAATCACATACAATCCAAACAAGTCTTCTTCCTAGTTTTTTCTCTAAATGCGTCATTACACCCCCCTGCCATCCGGTGTTCACTGCAGTTGAATCTCCACCAACAGCCTGCAGTGAACTGCCAAGTCCTCTCTCCTGAACCCAACATAAAATATGATCAGCAATGACCTCTGCATGTTTCTTCCCTTCTACTTCAGTTTCGGGAGCAAAGTGAAACAAAAACCGACCACCAGGCTCAGAACAGACAGAGTAGTGTTCTTCTTTGATGAGACCTGGAAACTTTCTGTTCACTCCTTCTACTTCTAGCAAAACTTTTGTGTCATCTATTCTTCCATCAAACAAAAGACAGGAGAGCCCTCCCTCGCTTAAATCTTTTTCATGCTGATCAGATATTTCCTTCATTATTTTTTCTTGTGCTCTTCTAATTTTATTCTGATCTATCACCAAAGATACATCCTCTCGGCTGATGAGGCCTGCATCTATCCAAGCGGCAGTTGCAATTTCTGCAGCCTCACGAAGTCCAGCATGGTGGCGAATACTAGCTAAAGCAATGTTTGAAATATTTCTTGTGTTGTATTTCATTTTCTTTGGTAAAGGTTCAGATGGCTCTTTGGAACTATCATCTGATGTTGCTTCCTGTTCATCAGAAGAACTATCAAAGAAGTGATAAACATCTTGACACAGCTCTTCCTCTCTTTGGATGGCTTCTTCACTCTTCATTTTCTTCTTTTGTTCCCTCTCTCGGATTTGTTCTCTCTTCTTGGCATTAGCAATCTGCTTCTTTGTTTCTGAATAATCTATTGAACCCATTTGCATACTTCCTTGGCCTTCTGCCTTTGTCCTCTGTGCCTTTATAAATTCAAGCTCTAAAACAGGGATCTTCTTTTCACGAGGACAAGCACAATCAATGTGGGAATTATTTTCTCTCTTACCTGAGTGAGAACAGTTTGTTACGAACCCCTCCACCCATCGTCTTCATCTACCTACCCAGCACCACGAGCAACGCCATCTAGGGACGAAACACGAGTATGGCTCGTCTTAGTTACCACTCTCGGGTTTCCCTTCTCCATATCCTGGTTGTTGCGTCACTTCCGCCTCAGTCTACTTTGTCAGCTCCAATTCGAGGAGAGAAGACTTCACTCTGGGAAGCGACCACAGGATCACCTATCCTGGAAACCTACGGCCCAGTGACTATTTACCGTCTTCTACCATACTCAGCCTTGCTCGTCAGCCATCTCAGCTCCTCACTTAAGTATTTGTAATCTTGTATTGCCTCTCCCCCCTCCACATTGCTTCACTATTGTTTTATGTTTTATTACTATGTATATACTGTTCGTGTTTAGGTTAAGTTTGGTTAAGGATAGCGTATAAGCTGAATATTTTGTTAAGGAATTTATGGTACTTTATTATATACAACGAAAACTCGCATCCTTTGTCTACCCTTTTTTTAGTCCGATTGTCTTTGTTTTTTTTTGTTGTTACCTGTTGGGATCTGGGTAGACGTATAACTATATTCTAAATCCCCAACTCGTAACAAATGGCGACCGTGACAGGACACGACCTTAAGTACCATATTCCTTCCTCCCTTGTTACTCAGTGTTAATTACCCCTCCCAGTCACTTCTGTTTACAATTGCTTTACGGTGGTTTAAAGTTTCCTTCATATGTGTGTGCATATATTGGTATTATCGTACAGTAAGAGTGACAGACGTAGGATAATAGGTTCCAAGTGTCATAAGGCTTACCTGTTATTACACGTGGCAGTCGTGTGGTAAGTCTTATCGAGTGTAGGGAAGAATCCGGATCTGTTTAATGCCGTACCCTCACTCCAGAGTAGGCTGTTCCATAGTTACTAGTTTAGAGTGAAGTGATATCTTGGGACGCCCCTCTCTACCAGGACCCCATAATTATAAAGCCTCAATTATTGTTCTTATTATCTCATTCAGGGCTGTTAATCCGGATCTTTATATAAATGCCGTAATACGCCCTACCTCTTTCAAGTATATCAGGGTTGTTAATCCGGATCTTTATATTAATGCCGTAATACGCCCTACCTCTTTCAAGTATATCAGGGTTGTTAATCCGGATCTTTATATTAATGCCGTAATACGCCCTACCTCTTTCAAGTCTCTTGTCCTTATCTAAGGATCTTCTCGGAAGAACAATAATCATAAGTGTAATTTCCCTAGGTATAACTTGGTTAGTTTCCGGGACTTTCTGGTTATCCACTGCCGTGATATTTTCTAGGGTTATCCACTTATCTTATCTTATTTTTTGACCATTAGTTAATTTATCCTGTTTTTATTAACAATGGCCACCTCAGGTTTTGATCTTCAGGATTTTATTGAAAATCCTTCCGTAGCTAAATTACGTGTTAATATCCTGAAGAAAGAATGGAAAGAAATAGCCAACTATTACAATATCCCATTTTCACAGCAACTGACTAAGGAAATGTTAAAAAATCATGTGATTGAAGTGTTGGTTCAACAAGAAGTTTTAAAAGAATCCGCTGTTGACAGATTAACGCCCATGTCCAAGAAACTTCAACCACTATCCACCACCCCTCCTCACTCAGAAATTGCCTCAGGTCTGGCTAGCCCTCAAGAAGAAACACAACGAATAGACCCCTTAGAACTAGAACGAGCTAGGTTCGAGTTCCAAATCAAAATGAAAGAACTCGAGTTGGAACAGGCCAAGTTGGAGCAGGAGGCCAAGTTGGACCCTGAAGAAAGGATGGAACAGGCCAAGTTGGACCATGAAGAAAGGATGGAACAGGCCAAGTTGGAACAGGCCAAGTTGGAGGCCAAGTTGGAGCATGAGGGAAGGTTGGAACAGGCCAAGTTGGAGCATGAGGGAATGTCGGAACAGGCCAAGTTGGAGCATGAGGAAAGGATGGAACAGGCCAAGTTGGTGCAGGCGGTTAAACTGAAAGAACTACAGGTGAGAGAGACAGAAGTCACTTTAACATCGGAGTTTAAATCAAAAGAAGTGGCATTAAGAGAGAAACTCGCTGCTTTTAACCCTGCTACTGCTTCTTCCCTTGTTCCCGGGTTTGATGAATCCGATATGGACGGGTCATTTAGGACTTTTGAGAAAATAGCCGCGAAGAATGAGTGGCCAAAGGACCAGTGGGTGTCAGTGTTAGTTCCTAAATTATATGGTAAGGCTCGTAGAGTTTATAACTGTTTAGACCAGACTGATGACTATGATAACGTAAAAAAGAATATCCTCACCTCTTATGCTATCACGCCAGATGGATACCGGCAGAAGTTTCGTAAACTAACCAAACCATTTTCACACACATTTGTTGAGTTTGCTCAAGAAAAGCTTAGGTTTTTTAAGAAGTGGTTAGAGGCTACAGAGACCTCCACATTTCAGGATTTGTTAAATTTGGTAGTCCTGGAGGAGTGGAAAAGCAAGATACCATTTCACATCTTGAAGCATGTGGAGGAGCGTGGAGAGGTTAATTTAGGGCGTGCTGCTGAGCTGGCTGATGCGTACGCTTTGTTGGTGGAGTCACTGGGCAGTAGAGAACGTGGTACTTCCCGACATGTTAGGTCCTCCTCTGATGATAACCTTGGGAACGTGAGTGGTAGGTCGAAAGGTCCCACACCTACTCCCCCCGATGTAACCAAGCTTACTTGTTCTTACTGTAAAAACCCAGGCCATACGATCCAGAATTGTAAACACCCAAAGTGTCGAATTGCTAAAAGTAGTTTCCTGGATCCCAAATCCAAACCAATAGCAAATGCCAATGTGGCAAGGCCCCATCAGGATCTCTTCTCTTCATTCACCTATGAGGGAAAAATTTCAATCATAGAAGGGTCTCGTTCTTTCCCTATTCGTATACTACGTGATACGGGCGCAGCACAATCTATCCTCCTGTTTAACGTCATTCCTGATATATCTACCGCATTTACAAATGAGAGTGTTCTAATTTCAGATCTCTCGTCCCATTCTTCCTATCCTTTAGCTAAAGTGCACCTCCAATGTCCCTTGATTACTGGGGAAGTGCAAATAGCCATAAGGAAAGACCCAATGCCTGTGTGTGGCATTCATTTATTATTGGGTAATGACTTGGTAGGAGATCTAGTGGTTCCTAACATAAAGACAGTCGACTCTCCCTTACCTGTCAACTCCACCACTGACCTTAAAGAAACTATTCCTCATCTTTTCCCATCTTGTGCTGTCACCCGGTCGCAGAGTGTGCGAAATGGGCCCTCTTCACCTGAAACCACCTCCAATATCTTACTACCCACAGAAAATGTGTACAATAAGACCATTAGTAAGGAGGAGCTCGTTTCAGCCCAACAATCTGATCCTTCTGTGTTCAAACAGGTGATGAAAGACCTCAGTGTGGACCATTGTACATCTTCGGCTTACCACCCACCGTCCCAAGGTTGCTTGGAACGGTTCCATCAAAACTGTCAAGTCAATGCTAATAAACTATCTCCTCTCAACTATATAGTCCATACTCCTGATCACCGAAAAGATTCACAACTTGTTCACATTAATCTCATGAAACTTTACCATTCCAGGCAGTCAGAGGAAGACATCCCCGAGGCTGTAAGCCTACCTGTATTGCATACGGTTTTGTCAGGGCCGGAGACCGATGACATGGACCTATTGGAGAATTTAGACTTCCCTCTACCTAAAGAGAACCCTGCTAACAGTCACATACTCAACAATTTGGATGAGTATTTTTCTGTTCTGAATCCATCTCAAGCAAAAGATCTCACTAAGTTATTATCAACATTTCCTAAAGTCACGTCAGACCTCCCAGGGTTTTGCAATATACTTAAACATGATATTAAGCTAATCTCAGATGATGTACAACCCATTAGGCAATCAGCATATCGACTAAATCCACAAAAAAAAGAGATCATGAAAAAGGAGGTAGATTTTTTGTTAAAGCATAACTTAGCTGAGCCTAGTACCTCCCCCTGGGCTTCACCTTGCCTTCTCATTCCAAAACCCGATGGCACCTTTCGTTTCTGTACAGATTATCGTAAAGTGAACCAGGTCACTGTCTCTGACTCCTACCCTTTACCTTTGATTGAAGATATAATAGACAGCATAGGCTGTGCCCAATTTATCAGTACTATAGACCTGTTGAAAGGATATTATCAAGTAGGACTCACGGATAGGGCAAAAATAATCTCGGCATTTGTAACTCCATTTGGTCTTTTTCAATATTTAGTTATGGCGTTTGGCTTTTCTAATGCTCCGGCCACATTCCAGAGGGCCATAAACTACCTTATTCAAGACCTAGGTGGGACGTTCGCCTACCTGGATGACCTGGTGGTGGTGTCGGACAGCTGGGACGAACATCTGGTGCGTTTGGAGAT
The DNA here is from genome assembly GCA_958450375.1 of Homarus gammarus. NCBI lineage: Eukaryota > Metazoa > Arthropoda > Malacostraca > Decapoda > Nephropidae > Homarus > Homarus gammarus. The sequence continues at coordinate 667,253 of CAUDMG010002591.1, forward strand.
ACTGTTTGCACGACTGCAAGAGACTGGATTCACCATAAACCTGGCTAAATCTGCTTTTGGCCGGGCCTCGGTGACTTACCTGGGACATATCGTTGGGCATGGTATGGTGAGACCCAAGGACGCAAACGTTGAAGCCATCTTGTCCTTCCCCACTCCAAGGACGAGGAAGGAACTCATGCGCTTCCTGGGGATGTGCGGCTACTACCGTCGGTTCTGCAGTAACTTCTCCAGCGTGGCCGGACCCCTCACAGACCTTACCAGTTCTGCGGTCCCTTACATCTGGAACCAGAAGTGCGACCAGTCTTTCCACCGCCTCAAAGCCTTCCTTGCCTCTAAGCCTGTAGTCCACCCCCCTGACTACACCTTGCCCTTCCATCTGCAAATCGACGCTAGTGGTGTCGGAGTGGGGGCTGTGCTCCTACAACCCGACCCAACCACTGATGTCCTTCACCCTGTGGCATATTACTCTGCCAAGTTGAAAAAACATCAGACCAACTACTCGACCATAGAGAAGGAGGCCCTGGCTCTGGTGTTGGCAATAAAGAAGTTTGAATGTTACCTCCAGTCTTGCCCACAAACAACCCTGGTCTTCACCGACCATAACCCACTCACGTTCATCCAAACCAACAAGACCTCCAACCAGCTAATCCTCCGCTGGGCTCTCCTCACCCAGCCCTATAATCTACAAGTCCGGCACATAAAGGGGGTGGAAAACCTGATTGCAGACTCCTTATCCCGAGCTCCAGTGGAAATGTAGCAGCTACTCTCCAGACGCACCAGGTGATCACCTCCTTCGCGCCCGCGCTACGAAGGTCTTTGGAGGGGGGGTGTGTTACGAACCCCTCCACCCATCGTCTTCATCTACCTACCCAGCACCACGAGCAACGCCATCTAGGGACGAAACACGAGTATGGCTCGTCTTAGTTACCACTCTCGGGTTTCCCTTCTCCATATCCTGGTTGTTGCGTCACTTCCGCCTCAGTCTACTTTGTCAGCTCCAATTCGAGGAGAGAAGACTTCACTCTGGGAAGCGACCACAGGATCACCTATCCTGGAAACCTACGGCCCAGTGACTATTTACCGTCTTCTACCATACTCAGCCTTGCTCGTCAGCCATCTCAGCTCCTCACTTAAGTATTTGTAATCTTGTATTGCCTCTCCCCCCTCCACATTGCTTCACTATTGTTTTATGTTTTATTACTATGTATATACTGTTCGTGTTTAGGTTAAGTTTGGTTAAGGATAGCGTATAAGCTGAATATTTTGTTAAGGAATTTATGGTACTTTATTATATACAACGAAAACTCGCATCCTTTGTCTACCCTTTTTTTAGTCCGATTGTCTTTGTTTTTTTTTTGTTGTTACCTGTTGGGATCTGGGTAGACGTATAACTATATTCTAAATCCCCAACTCGTAACAAGTTGGATTCAGAACATAATTGTATGGAGCACTTGCAGGTCAAAATGTCAAGCAGAGTATCAAGTGTGTGCAGAAATTCATTTTTCCTGGCCAAGTTTCCTTTACCAAGTGATGTTTCAACTGCTTTGTGTCATAATTTCGTTAGTTTTAGCTCAATAGTTCGACACTGATTAATCACAGGTGGTTTGAATAGCGCATTAGCTTTTGTCCATTGATGCAGAAGAGGGACTATCATGTCATTTATGAGTTCTTTATCTGTATAGTTCCTTCTGTCCTTTGCATTTTTTTCTCGAAGGAGTAACCCTAATCTTAGCATGTCTCTCACTGTTGGAAGTTCTGATACAGGAAGCTCCTTCCCTTTACCAACTAGCAGGCTCAAGTGGGTTGACAACTGACTTCTTGTCTTCAATTTTGACATCTTCACACTATCTGACAAATAGAAAAATATTTCAATGTTTCATAATTCAATTGTTGTTTCAAAAAATATCAATTTGTTTATCAAAAATGCTGTAACAGAAATAACATAATAATTTCTTAGAACATAATGTTTTATACAATAATATAAGTAACTGCGACAATCAATATGCCCTACTTACAATAATTAAAATGTAGAATTCGTCTGGTAGAGTAGGTGCAAGTGCAATGAAAGCAAACCACCATCTATGATATCTAGAAGGAGAGTGAGCCGGGCGCCTTATCCTCACGCTTGGTACAAGTCAAAACAAGAATTAAACTGTCCCACACGGAGAGCCTGTTCATGTTCATGTTCTGACATGCATATTGTACACAAGCTATAGAACCATAAAATACTCCATAATCCATATGCTTACATGAGATTAGTTAATATCAAGTGAATAATTCTAATCAAGTCTCATTAATTTGTTGAAATACTGATATTTGAAACTTTAATGTATAATTGATGTAGGTGAGGGTTATTTCAATTCATTTTTGTTTGCTAATCTCAAGTTTAGACATAAAGAGGCACAATATTTTGACTACCAAATTTGATTTTTAACATGTTGACAAAATTGACACACCCTACTATACAGTATCTTCGTTCACTCTCTCACAATTAAGGGATGAACAACGACTGAATCCATTGTGGTCTGCAGTCATTTTTGCTCTAGAGTTGGGGGAGGAGGCTAATCTACCAAAGTTATCTCTTCCGTTCAGTCAATTTGAACTACGACAAGACATGCTCCATCGTTCCAGACAGACAGCTCAGTGTATTGTTACGCAAATTGTCGTACCTGATACACTTCGTGCAACGGTATTAACGTTGTATCACGATGTTCCTCAAGCAGGTCACCCGGACGTGACAAATGCCTTGAGGAAATCAGAAAATAATATTTTTGGAATACTATGAAAAGACATAGAGTAACACATTGCTAAGTGTGTATTGTGTGCTCGGCTCCAATTCTCCAATATCCTACACCAGAACGTCCGTTTGACACAGTCGCCATTGACTTGTTACAACTTCCGAGGAGTCATCAAGGATCCTCGTACGTACTAGTGTGTGTGGATCATTTTTCTAGATTTGTGATTTTAGTCCCACTGAAGGATAAAACAGCCAAATCTGTGGCTTATACCATTGTGATGCACCTCATATGTCATTTTACCGCTCCCAAGGTTCTTCTCTCCGACAACGGATTAGAGTTCAAGAATCAACTTAGCGCAAATATATCGACAATGCGGCATCCATTAAAGCTTCAATACAGCTTATCATCAACAGGCAAATGGCCTCATTGAAAGATTGAAAGAACCAATCGTAAAATCCAAGAGATTCTTCGTCCAATAGTAAGTCAAATGCACAACGCATAGGATGATTGGTTACCTCAAGTGGCAGCCTCCATTGACGGGTCGATCAATAGCTCCACGGGCAAATCACCCTACTCTATTGTTTATGGCATAGTTAAACGTCTGCCCTATGACGTACCTACAGGCAAACCTTGCCCTGTCTACAACGTGGACGATTTCACTGCCAAGCAAATCAGCATTTTCACAGATATTCATGGCCAAATTCGGAAACATTTAGCAGCGTCAGGCGCTGAAATGACTTATAAGCAACATAAACAGGTTAAGTCTACAACACTAGAAATAGACGATGCTGTTATGGTGAGAGAAGCTGAACTGAACTTCAAACTTTCGTCCAAATTTGTAGGACCACTCCGCATTATCGCCAAAGAAGTGGGCAGCAAATTTAAAATTTTGAAACTAAATTCACAAACTTCAGACGGAGTACAAGCGGACAGACTGAAAAGGGCCCAACCAGATTTACTCCCCAGGAATAATAACGATGTCCCAGACACATCTGTTGAAACCGTAAACACATCAAGTACACCAAGTGTAGCTAATGATTATCGTTTAAAACTACCTTCTGCGAAACAATACTAAGACGAATCCACCTTTTCTAGAATGGCTTGGATCATCGTAATACTACTCCTACTCCTTTGTGGACGCGTCCACGGAAGTCCTGAAACCAGGTGCCTTAGCCGCACTTTTGGGGCATGACCATAAAGTATGAGCTACACGGTTTACTAAATATTCCGCACCAGATGGAGTCTATTGATGCTCATCTCCAGACAGCTATGGGCAGCTTCGAAACATTACGTCAACGTTCTAACATTTCTACCATGATAACACAAACTATAAATCTTCAGTTATTTCATCTCGAGACCCTTCATAAGAATATCGTCGCAGCTGGACGCTCTATTCCGGCAGCGAGGATTATTTAATTCTGTTGGTTTCATTTTTTTAATCAAAGGTTAAAATTATCATTTCTAACCATTTATCTAAGATTGTTTATAATCTAATCAATTCAGTGCCTACTCTGGAATGGCTCATTTATTTTTCCGAGTATTTACATGCTGTGGAAACTTCTGCTCGAGCTTTATCTAATAACAAAGACAAACTGATTGCAAGGGTAGTGGATACAGCGTTAGGACGTGTGGATGCACAGCTTGTGACTGTGCAGTATATACTCTTCTTGAAGCATTACAAATAGCCGAGACGAGTTACCACTTAGCTCCTATTTTCACAGATGAGGAGGTGGAACTAGAGTCAACTCTCACGCACAATGCGATACTTATCCACATACCCATGCTAGCTCAACACAAAATTGATGCATGACATTTGAACCTTTCCCATTGTATTCTAATGGCACACTAAGAACTCTGGATAACCCAACTGAAGTTTTACTAATAGATGATGACTACACATTATTCGCAGTGGATGATCCCAGGGTGTTGTCACGGTGTAAATCGTCATACCTGCACTTGTACGTATGTCCAGCCTATGCATTCGCATTTATTCCTGCTGCAGAAGGAATATGTGAACTGGCGATCATACAAACCAATGTTCGCACAGCGCTCAAGCAGTTTTTTTTTTTATTTTATTTTTTTTTTTTAGGTTAAGGTGGAGAAAGAATGGAAGGCATGCTGGGGCTCAAGGCACAGCCAGACATGAGGGATGGAGAAGTCACAACATATAGTCGTGGGGGGAAAGGTTGGAAAAGAAGTTTAAGGAGTTAAACAGAGGGGGACGACACCTCTTGTTTTACATATTACAGAGTTTGTTGGCTAACTAAGCTAACCTAGGATTTAGAATGAGGTTGCACAATGGTTATTTTAGTAGACAATGACTAGATTGATTTTACAATTACAAGTTTATTAACATCTTATACTGTATTACGTTATGGACTCACTTGATTGTGACTTGTTAAATGTGAATTTATATCAACTAAGTTTTAATCTAAGGTGGATCACTATGGCGGACATAGATGGGTCGCGGGTTGGGTTGTTGTAGTGCGGGCAGACTCCGGGGCCACCAGGCGTGGGGTCGCCCTCCGTTGATGTCTTCCCCGCGTAGGTGGTCTGGGCTGTGAGGATCGTCCAGGAGCTTGTCCCAAACCTTCTTCCCTAGGCGATGGAACCTGAAGTTGAGGGCCTCTATTTTATTTCTTAGGTGGATGGTTTCCACAGTCTCCTGGTAGGGTGGGGCTTGGCCACTGGCTGACCTCAGACACTTGTTTTGGAAGCTCTGTAGTTGTTGTAGTCTAGTCTTCCCGAGTGACGAGTGGTATAGATGGGTACTTCAACACCGGCCTCACCAGCGCCTTGTACAGGTGAACTTGTATCTTCTCAGGCATCAATTTAAAACGTTTTAATTTGGCTGCTGCGACTTTGGCTTTATTTAGTCTGTCCTTCACGTGGGGAATGATGCCCGTCCGAGAAATGATGAGGCCGAGCAACCTGCCTTGTTTAGAGTACTCAATCTCTTCATCGTTTATCATCAATGGGGCCGGCTTGAATTTGGCTATGGGTATGACCTCAAATTTCATTTTGTTTGTTTTTATTTTCCATTTATTTTCATACTCCGAGATATCCTCTATTGCCCGAGCAGTGAGTCGCGCCATCCTTGCTGTGGACCTTCCTGGGCAGGTGACGATTTGTGTTACATCGTCGGCATACATGACGTACTCGCTGCCGACGATTGGGAGTGGCAGGTCAGCCGTGTAGAGTGTGTAAAGGGTTGGTGAGAGACAAGAGCCCTGAGGCACGCCACTCGATAGAGAGAATTCTTCTCCAAAATGTTCTTTCATCTTGATTTTGGCACTGCGTTCCATAATGAAGTTGCACAGCAGGCGCGTCAGATTTTCGGGTAGCCCCAGTTATATGATCTTATACCGCAGCCCTGCGTGCCAAACTTTGCCAAACGCCTTGCTGACGTCCCTCAGTACTATATTGCACTGCAGGCGGCCAGTCATGGCATTGGCGATCTGCTCGTAGGCCTGAGCTATGGCGGTGGATGTACCTCGGTACTGGCAGAAGCCAAACTGGCGGGGATTATGCACGTCTTCGTCCTCCAGATACATCCGCAATCGCTTGTTGACTATTTTTTCGAAGATTTTGGCAGGTACCTCTAGCAGCGATATTGGTCGAAAGTTTTCGACTTTGTTTGGAGGCTTCCCTGCTTTTGGTATCAGGCGAATAACGGCGATTTTGAACATCTTAGGGAAGTATCCAGAGGCGAGGCAGGCGTTGCATATATGAGCAAGCCTCTCTATCATGGTGGCGGGGAGTTGAGCCAGGATCTTCTTGTTGTATATGTTCTGGGTACCAAGTTCTATCTACAGGAGCTAACACAAACACCTGTAGAGTTTTCGTAGGTTCTATTTACTGGATAAACGGAGATACACAAGGGACGTGGCGCTCCTTACTCTGTCTGGGGGGTCAACTAGCCTTTCAGGTGACATGTGGTAAGTGATACATTAGCAGCTTCCATATGTCGCCAGGCACATTAGTTAAGCGTGTGGGACATGGTAAATACATTGCCACACGCTGCTAGCTAGGCTGAATAAATAATGTATATAAATGGAGCACATACATAATATACATACATAATAGACATACAGCATACATAATATACATACACTTGATAATGTGACTTTGACCAGGTGATCTGTTTTTAAACCCTTTTATGACGGCTGACACATCTGCAGGAACTATGCCCTCCGTCAGGTAGCTTCCGTCCACCAGTCTATTGAAGTCAGTCCGTGGGAGCGGCTGGAGCAGGTGCTGATGGTCCTGCAACTAACCTAAAATGTCCTCCTCAAACTCCCTGTCGAAGCCCTCGTTCTCCTGTTCACTAATGGTAAAGATCTTTCGTAAATATCGCCGATGTAGTTGTTCTTGGTTTTCTTCCTCGAATATTTTCACGTTGTTTTGGTCGAGCAGGTAAGGGGCCGTGCTAAAGGTGGAACCCATCAGTCGCTTGATCCCTTTCCAGAATGCAACAGAATCGCGATAATTGTTGGCTGCCTCCCACACCAAGGCGGCCCACTTTTGTTCATGTAGACGTTTGCTCTCGTGCTGGATGTCCATCTGTAGCTCTCGGTACCGGTCTCTCAGCTCTTGCGTCCACCAGCGGATACTGGCTAGCTGTCTCACATGAGCGTACTGGACACTGAGCTGCCTCAGCTGGTGACTAGTGTGAGGGTGGGGTATGGTCCTGTAACTGGTGGTCTGGATGTTGTTGTCCATCTCCGTCTTCACATCCGTATACCATTGTTCGACCGCGTCGTCGATGTCATTGGGGCTGGCTTCTTCAGGTTTCTCCCCTGCTTGAGGCTGAGAGACTCCTTGAAGGAGTCCCAGTCTGCCCGTTTGAAGTTTGACCTGATGTTGGAGGGGATCATAATGGGATTGGATGAGAGCGTCACGATGGCTGGCAGGTGATCGCTGGTACTGATGGGTCCGGCGGTAACGTGCCTGTTCAGGACGGCCTCGATGTTAGAGAGGATTATGTCGGGTGTTGTGGCAGCTCAAGCAGTGAAACTATACACCGATTTCCAAGAAAACTGTGTTTCATGCACATCTACATAATGTGCAATATTTTTTTCTTCCCTGAAGAAACTAGTGTCATTTTACGGTGCCAGGATGATGGTAAACATTTAATTGTGAGAGGATATATATTATATATATATATATATATATATATATATATATATATATATATATATATATATATATATATATATATATATATACATATACATATATATATATATATATATACATATATATATATATATATATATATATATATATATATATACATATACATATATATATATATATATATATATATATATATATATATATATATATATATATATATATATGCTGATAACCACCAGGAAAGAAGAAAACACGTAATATTCAGAAATTTCAGAGTAATTTCAAATGCCCCGCCATTAGCGATACTGAGCGTTCAAGGTCATTTGAGGGGAGAGAGCGCTTCCTGCTCATAGCGAGAGATGGTGGAACTAGGCCTATGTGATATTAAATGTAGTTTACCGATTTAATAATGATGTGATTCATGAAGTTAAGGGACTATTATTGAATTTTAAATTATTATAGATCGTTTAGCAGTCTGAATAATGTTACGGGTGTCCCAAGGAGTTATTAGTTAGGCGGAAAATATGTCACGTAGACCTAAGCTAACGCCTTGAGAGGACGCGACGCTGCGTCTCTCTCAGTCGCGGGAAGCATCCACATAGACAAGACGTCCCTGGGCGTCTGTAACAGAAATAGTCACGTGGCCTAGTCACCTGTGCTGCGCGATGGCAGTATAACAAGTAAGTCTCATTCAATCTCAGACAGGGTTTAGATAGGGCAGTGGTAAAGTTAACTAGAGCTAACAGTGAGTTCATTTCAGGGTTTCCGTCAGAACCCATTTGACTGGAGTTGACCGGAGTTGACTGCGAGAGATTGACTGCCGTTTGAGACTGCCGTTGATGATTGAGGGTGGCGATTGTCGCCATTGGACCGATCAAAGTAGGCCTGTCACTGTTTAGCGGGGTAGCAAAGGATCTCTTGAGTGAACGAGTGCTCCAGACAACTAAAACGACACGGGACCAGCATCAGCAGTGGGTGATCAGTTCTTACCACTCCGGTGCACATCACCACATGTCCCGAGCTGCTAGTGAAACCCTCTTGCTAACGGGAAGCTAAAGCTTCTCTCAACTGTACAAGGTCTGATTGGCTCACTCCCTTCCGCTTTATGGACGCACTGGGAGTACACTGAGGCTATCTGAGTAAACTAATGGTCACACAACGAGACCGTGAGTCTAGGTCTCTAGGAGATACCTAGAGGAACATTTTCCCTCCCTTATTACGGGTGTAGTTAACACCATTCCTCAGACTGATATTATCTTGACGTGTGTAGTTTAATAGTTTCTAGATAATATTGATAATATTGTTTTGAATGTTTGTGCCATCAAGTGGAACCAGAGTGATACTGTGATTTGATTCTTTTAATGCCTCTAATTGTTCTTCATAATTCTGATCTCAGGTATAACCTTGTTCCCCAGAGTAGTGGTTAGGTTAGGTTAGGAAGTGTGCATCTGTTGGGGTGCTATAATTTTGCTGAAAGCCCTTAAGGCCTATTCATTGTAGAGTATTTAATTTCTTATTTTTATTACCATTTCCTCAGTGACTGATATTATTTTGTGAGAGCCCTTAAGGCCTGTTCATTGTGCAAGCAACATTTCTTAATACTCCAAATTTATTGTTGCCTGAATTTCTAATAATTTCTATATCATGTATAACTATTATTCCCCAGAGTAGTGTTTTAAGTTTAAGTTAAGAGGTGCGCATATTGGTGTACCATTATTTGATTGTGTTTGTAGTGTTGGAGGGAATATAAGTGTCTAAATTTAACAGTGTGTCTCATTCATCCCAGTCACAGACGCTATCCTTCCACGGGTCACGGACAATTTATTTTGTTTAGTAGATTTAAGTGTTCTTGTGCTGGTTCGGGATTTTTCTCAAAGGGGCGCTTCCACTGCCATTACCATCTATTAATTTTAAATAAACCCCAAGTCAAGTGAGAAATTAAAGTCCAGTAAATTCCGACCGGTTACATATATATATATATATATATATATATATATATATATATATATATATATATATATATATATATATATGTAACCGGTCGGAATATACGGGACTTTAGTTTCTCACTTGACTTGGGGTTTATTAAAGATTAATAGATGGTAATGGCAGTGGAAGCGCCCCTTTGAGAAAAATCCAGAACCAGCACAAAAACACTTAAATCTACAAAACAAAATGAATTGTCCGTGACCCGTAGAAGGATAGCGTCTGTGACTGGGATGAATGAGACACACTGTAAAATTTAGACACTTATATTCCCTCCAACACTACAAACACAGTCAAATAATGGTACACCAATATGCGCACCTCTTAACTTGAACTTAAAACACTACTCTGAGGAATAAAAGTTATACATGACATAGAAATTATTAGAAACTCAGGCAACAATAAATTTGAAGTAGTAAGAAATGTTGCTTGCACACATGAAACAGGCCTTAAGGGCTTTCAACAAAATAATATCCAGCACTGAGAAAATGGTATCAAAAAATAAGAAATTAAATACTCTACAATGAATAGGCCTTAAGGGCACTCAATATAATTATATTACCCCAACAGATGCACAATTCCTAACCTAACTTAAACACTACTCTGGGGAACAAAGGTTATACCTGAGGTCGGGATTATGAAGAAAAATTAGATGCATTAAAAGAATCAAATCACAGTATCATTCTGGTTCCACTTAGTGACACAAACATTCAAAAAACAATACTATCAAAATTATTTGAGAAATGTTAAACCACACATGTCATGATAACATCAGTAACTGAGAAATGGTATTAACTACACACAAATATAGTCACTATTATTGATTTGTTACTGGGTCCACCAATACTCGTCAACCATGCTCCACCCAACTCAACATACACCCGTAATAAGGGAGATAAAATGTTCCTCTAGGTATCTCCTAGACTCAGGGTCTCAGTGTGCGACCCTGTATCACTCAGCTGGCCTCACTTTACCCCCAGTACATCCATGAAACGGAAGGGAGTGAGCAAATCAGACCTTGTACAGTTGAGAGAAGCTTTTGCTTCCCGTTAGCAAGAGGGTTTTACTAAGCTGCTCGAGAAATGTGGTGTTGTGAGCCGAGGTAGAGGAGAGCTGAGGACCCCCACGATCGTCCCGTCGTCAGCTGGGCACTAGGGTGTGTCAATTTTGTCAGCATGTTAAAAATCAAATTTGGTAGTCAAAATATTGTGCCTCTTTATGTCTAAACTTGAGATTAGCAAACAAAAATGAATTGAAATAACCCTCACCTACATCAATTATACATTAAAGTTTCAAATATCAGTATTTCAACAAATTAATGAGACTTGATTAGAATTATTCACTTGATATTAACTAATCTCATGTAAGCATATGGATTATGGAGTATTTTATGGTTCTATAGCTTGTGTACAATATGCATGTCAGAACATGAACATGAACAGGCTCTCCGTGTGGGACAGTTTAATTCTTGTTTTGACTTGTACCAAGCGTGAGGATAAGGCGCCCGGCTCACTCTCCTTCTAGATATCATAGATGGTGGTTTGCTTTCATTGCACTTGCACCTACTCTACCAGACGAATTCTACATTTTAATTATTGTAAGTAGGGCATATTGATTGTCGCAGTTACTTATATTATTGTATAAAACATTATGTTCTAAGAAATTATTATGTTATTTCTGTTACAGCATTTTTGATAAACAAATTGATATTTTTTGAAACAACAATTGAATTATGAAACATTGAAATATTTTTCTATTTGTCAGATAGTGTGAAGATGTCAAAATTGAAGACAAGAAGTCAGTTGTCAACCCACTTGAGCCTGCTAGTTGGTAAAGGGAAGGAGCTTCCTGTATCAGAACTTCCAACAGTGAGAGACATGCTAAGATTAGGGTTACTCCTTCGAGAAAAAAATGCAAAGGACAGAAGGAACTATACAGATAAAGAACTCATAAATGACATGATAGTCCCTCTTCTGCATCAATGGACAAAAGCTAATGCACTATTCAAACCACCTGTGATTAATCAGTGTCGAACTATTGAGCTAAAACTAACGAAATTATGACACAAAGCAGTTGAAACATCACTTGGTAAAGGAAACTTGGCCAGGAAAAATGAATTTCTGCACACACTTGATACTCTGTTTGACATTTTGACCTGCAAGTGCTCCATACAATTATGTTCTGAATCCAACTGTTCTCACTCAGGTAAGAGAGAAAATAATTCCCACATTGATTGTGGTTGTCCTCGTGAAAAGAAGATCCCTGTTTTAGAGCTTGAATTTATAAAGGCACAGAGGACAAAGGCAGAAGGCCAAGGAAGTATGCAAATGGGTTCAATAGATTATTCAGAAACAAAGAAGCAGATTGCTAATGCCAAGAAGAGAGAACAAATCCGAGAGAGGGAACAAAAGAAGAAAATGAAGAGTGAAGAAGCCATCCAAAGAGAGGAAGAGCTGTGTCAAGATGTTTATCACTTCTTTGATAGTTCTTCTGATGAACAGGAAGCAACATCAGATGATAGTTCCAAAGAGCCATCTGAACCTTTACCAAAGAAAATGAAATACAACACAAGAAATATTTCAAACATTGCTTTAGCTAGTATTCGCCACCATGCTGGACTTCGTGAGGCTGCAGAAATTGCAACTGCCGCTTGGATAGATGCAGGCCTCATCAGCCGAGAGGATGTATCTTTGGTGATAGATCATAATAAAATTAGAAGAGCACAAGAAAAAATAATGAAGGAAATATCTGATCAGCATGAAAAAGATTTAAGCGAGGGAGGGCTCTCCTGTCTTTTGTTTGATGGAAGAATAGATGACACAAAAGTTTTGCTAGAAGTAGAGGGAGTGAACAGAAAGTTTCCAGGTCTCATCAAAGAAGAACACTACTCTGTCTGTTCTGAGCCTGGTGGTCGGTTTTTGTTTCACTTTGCTCCCGAAACTGAAGTAGAAGGGAAGAAACATGCAGAGGTCATTGCTGATCATATTTTATGTTGGGTTCAGGAGAGAGGACTTGGCAGTTCACTGCAGGCTGTTGGTGGAGATTCAACTGCAGTGAACACCGTATGGCAGGGGGGTGTAATGACGCATTTAGAGAAAAAACTAGGAAGAAGACTTGTTTGGATTGTATGTGATTTACATACAGGCGAGCTACCTCTTCGTCATCTCATCCAGGAACTTGATGGTCCTACAAAGAGCAACAACAAGTGGTCAGGTCCCCTTGGCATCATGCTGGATGAAGCAACACAACTAGAAATAAATACAACCTTTCCAAAGGTCGAAGTTGGCCCTCCCCTTCCGGCGTTGTCTGAAGGAGTCATCAAAGATCTCAGCACAGATCAATCCTATGCTTATCGTATTGCCCAAGCAATAAGATCAGGAGAAGTGCCTCAGTCATTGGCTCTCTTGGAGATTGGACCTGTCAGTCACAGCCTTTGGTTAACTACAGGTCTTCGTTTCTGCAGGATTTGGATTTCCAAACACGAATTGAAGGGCAAAGTGCTGAAGAATTTGAGGTTAATTGTTGAATTTATTATTGGAGTTTATCTTCCCCAGTGGTTTAGTGTGAAACTTAATCCTATGTGGGTGGATGGGCCCAATCACCTTTTGTTTCAATTGCAGCTAGTAAGAACACAGAGGAAGGTAGTGAGGGACATCGTGTTACCTGTGGCAAGAAGGTCCGCTTGGTATGCTCAATCAGAAGCAGTTTTGCAAGCAATGCTTTGCAGTCAATGTACCAATCTCCGAACCGAGGCTGTAGAAGTCATTCTAAAGATTAGAGGAACGCTAATAGATGACGAGCAGTTGGGAGACTGTTCGTTTCATTCAAGAAAAGTTCCCCCAATAAACGTCAATGCCACCAAATTGTCAGAATTGGTTGACTTGAGTTTGGAAGTCTTAGAGCCACCATTGACAACAAGTCTAACTAGCCAAGAATTGAGAAACCTTAAAGAGACTCCAATGCAGGTGCCGAAGTGGCCTTCCCACACTCAAAGTGTGGAGAGATGTGTGAAAATGGTCACAGAAGCAGCGGGCCATGTTTACAGCCACGAGAGGCGAGAAGGTTACATCAAAGCACAAATAGCAAGCAGACTACTATTGACAAGAAACCAAAGCGAAGAGAGTATGAAGGCATTGGTTACTTTCAAATAGACTACGGATAATAAAATATAATAATTTGAAACTTGAAACAGTAACATGTGTGCAAACGCTGGTTATGTTATAAATTCACAAATATGTACATTTAAAAATCCATTTGATGTAGGTAGGACTTATTATAAAAAGAAATTTATGCCAGTATATTGTTTTGCATGCTTAAAGAATACAATAAATTGCTACCAAATTACTCGATTTTCAATTTAGCCAGTTCACCCCCTAAATTGACACACCCTACTGGGCACCCAGACGGCTAGATTCCCTCAAGAGATCCTTTGATACCCCGCTAAACAGTGACAGGCCTACACTGATCGGTCCAATAGCGACAATCGCCACCCTCAATCATCAACGGCAGTCTCAAACGGCAGTCAATCTCTCGCAGTCAAACTCCCGTCAAACTCCAGTCATCACTCTCGCAGTCAAACTCCGGTCAAATGGGTTCTGACGGAAACCCTGAAATGAACTCACTGTTAGCTCTAGTTTACTTTACCACTGCCCTATCTAACCCTGTCTGAGATCGAATGAGACTTACTTGTTATACTACAATAGTGCAACACAGGTGACTAGGCCACGTGACTATTTCTGTGACGGACGCGCAGGGACGTCTTGTTTGTCTGAATGCTCCCCGTGACTGAGAGAGAGCCAGCGTCGCGTTTCTCCAAGGCGCTAGCTTAGGCCTACGTGACATATTTTCCGCCTAACTAATAACTCCTTGGGACACCCGTAACATTATTCACACTGATAAACGATCTATAATAATTTCAAATTCAATGATAGTCCCTTAACTTCATGAATCGCATCATTACTAATTCGGCAAATTGCATTTGATATCCTATAGGCCTAGTTCCACAACCTCCCACTATGTGCGGGGAACGCTCTCTTCCCTCAGACGACCTTGAACGCTCAGTATTGCTAATGGGGGGGCATTTGAAATTTCTGAATATTACATATATATATATATATATATATATATAATCAACGACCTCCCCAGCAAGGAATCGAACCCTCGACCTACTGGGTGTGACTAGGGAACCCTTACCGGCTAGGCCACAAGGACACTAAAAGCAGTTCTAGACTCTGTTATACTTCACACAAAGCCTGTTCAACGAGCTGATGGCGCCGTGAACCTCCCTAGTCACACCCAGTAGGTCGAGGGTTCGATTCCTTGCTGGTGAGGTCGTTGAGTATATGTTCAAAGTCAGCGTGTTATATGTGTATGTATATTATGTATGCTGGATTATATATCATGTATGTATATTATGTATGTGCTCCATTTATGTATTATTTATTCAGCCTAGCTAGCAGCGTGTGGCAATGTTATTACCATATCCCACACGCTTAATTAATGTGCCTGGCGACGTATGGAAGCTGCTAATGTATCACTTGCCATACGTCGCCTATAGCAGTTGACAAGGAGCCTAGCCAAGGGAAAGTGCTGCTTCCCTCTGTGTACATACTCTTATCCAGTAAACCGAACCTACAAAACTATACAGGTGTTTGTGTTCTCTCCTGTATATAGAACTTATTATTCAGAACCTAACATGGCGCAGTGATCCGATCTTACTGGATAATTACGAGTGATAGTGCAAAGTTTGTGGGGAAGCCGGCGTACGGACTCCTCTCTCGCTTGGGTCAACTCCCGCGCCATCCCTGCTCGAAGAATTTCGGAACTTTGAGCAGTGTCAGTGACAGTGATTTTCTGTGAAGTGTTTAGTGCATTGTGTGTTCGTGCCATTCATGTGTGACCTTGTTCTAAAGGATTCCCAAGGTATACGGCACGTTCTGGGCATTTGTAAGGAGTAGAGTTCAGTGCACCCGTCTCTGACCGCGTCCTGAGGGTAACTAGACTGACTGGGAGTCGCCGCGCCTCTCCCCCCACCCCCTCACAGCGCCGCCTCCACCCCCCCTCACAGCTGGGGCGAGACTCTCTACCCGCCCGGGACACCACACACACACGTACTAACACTCGCTGACCGCGCGGCTTCCTTATATATATTTTATATATATAACCTACTTATCTGTGTATTTAATTAATTTTTTGTCTGAAATCTTGTTGATACGACGGGCTGACCGGTCAACACTGATTTAAGACATAGTACACAGAGGAAGTAGTTATGTCTCACGCCTTACGTAGCCGTGGACCCAGCGTCTGGATGACTCAGGCGGGTGATAGCCCCGCAGAGATGGATGACCAGGCCGGCCACGACGCTCCAGCCCCCACATCGCGCAGTCCCTCACCTCAATATTCAGCGTTGTCTCCAGAGATAATTGCTTTACTGAAGTTTATGAGAGATGAGAAACGCGAGGATGAAGCCCACAGACGTTTGGCGGATGAGCACAGAAGGCAAGCAGAGGCAGAACGAGACAACCAACGGAGATTGGAAGACAGTGAACGGTTTGAAGCCTTGATATCTCGCCTCACTGTTAACCAAGCCCCTGGCTCTAACACTGCCTCGGTACTGACTGGTTCAGATACCCCATCCATGCTTCCTTCACACCCCCCAGCCCCACCTAAAGCAGCAGCTCAAACGCCGCCCATCTTGAAGCCTGATGAGACTTTCCAGACTTTTCGTGAATGGCGGCGACGGTGGACTGATTATTCTACAATGGTGGATCTCCAGAGTTTGTCACAGCCTAAACAACTCATCCAGCTGCGTATGTGCCTGTCCTTGGAAATTCAGCGTGTCTTGGAACATACGTTGCAGGTACCCCCAACCTCTTTGCTGTCTGTAGAGGAGGTACTGGACGTTCTACAACGGCACATCAAAGGACAGCAGAATGAAGCTCTGCGCAGGAGGGAATTGTTTAGCTGCAGACAGATGGAGGGTGAGTCTTTTGATGCCTTTTACGTGCGTCTTAAGAGAGCCTCGGAAGAGGTAGATGTATGTCCAGGCCACCACCAGCAGTGCGAGGAGACCCAGTTGAGGCAGGTGATCCTGATGGGTGTTAAGGACGAGGAACTTGTCCAACGCCTCACCTCCCTCGACTCTTCCTCTTCTCTTAAGGATGTGTTGACGATATGTCGCTCCTATGAGGCTGCCAGGTGTGCCACCTCTGCCATCCGTGCTCCCCCTACAGCTGTACGCGCTGTGTCCCGGTACAAGAAGGACAAGAAGTCTGTTCCTACGCCTTCGCCCACCACGTCCACGCCCGGTTTATTTTGCAACAACTGTGGTAAGCAGCACGGAACACAGGTGTGTCCAGCTGCTCAGTCTACCTGCAACAGTTGTGACCGTAAGGGCCACTGGTCACTCACAGTACGGTGCCCAGCCAAACGCGTCCAGTGCAATGTGTGTGGTCGTCTGGGCCACTATGACAAGTGTTGCCCTTCCAACAAACCCAAAGGACCGCGTCGGCGGAAGCTTCAGCCCCCCTCCACCAGAGAGGGCCGCCCACAGTCTTCCAATCAGAGGCACGACGACTCCTGACAACGCTGAGCCACATTAGGAATGTGTGCTCCCCCCCCGCGTCCCAGGACCAAAGTCCCCCAGTACATCAGCGTCATCGTGACCTACGGCGGTGGGTCATCCCGTCTTCAGATGTTGCCCGACACCGGCGCTGATGCTACAGTCATCGGTCCCCAGCATTTGCAATTCTTGGGGCTCTCTCCAAGTGATCTAGGACCGCCCCCCAAGGATCTCCGCTTTATGGCAGATGGTTCACAGATGACCCCGGCCCTAGGTTCACTCTATGCACACGTCACCTTTGGCAACAGGTCGTGTCAAGCCTGGATTGATGTGCATAATGGCGTCCCGACTCCTTTGCTGTCCTACAGACACTGCCAAGAGTTGGCCATCATCTCCCAGGACTTCCCAACACCGATTCTTGAGGTAAAACACGCCAACAGGGTGCACGAAGGGAGCAGCAACTACCCTGCTGCCGCCCTGCCCCTACCTCTGGCCAGTGACACCTCTCCTTCGGTAGTTGTCCCTGCTGCTTCAAGTCTCCACGCCTTGGCTCGCCTCCACGACAGTCACTGTGGAGCCGAGGCCACCAAACGGCGTGCAAGACAGACTGTGTTCTGGCCCGGCATCAACTCCGACATCTCCAATGTTGTCCGTGCGTGTGAGCCCTGCCAAGTATTACAACCCAGCCAGCAGCAGGAACCCTTCATGAGTGACGACAACCCCACCCGCCCCTTTGAATCTGTGTCGGCCGACTTTTTCTGTGTGTCAGGAAAGTCCTTCCTCGTTATCGTCGACCGTCTCTCTGGTTGGCCGGTTGTCATCAAGTGCGGTAATGACACGACGTCTGCCGCCACCATCAGCAAGTTCCGCCACTACTTCCGTGACGTGGGCGTTCCTGTACGCCTGCGAACCGACGGAGGGCCTCAGTTCACAAGCCGGGACTTTGCTGCGTTCCTTGACCGATGGGGAGTCCGGCATGTGTTGTCATCGCCCCATTACCCGCAGTCCAACGGCCACGCTGAGGCTGCTGTCAAATCCCTGAAGCACCTCATCCTTAAGGTGGCCCCTTCTGGGAACATTGACTGCGAGGCCTTCGACAGGGGTCTTCTTGAACTCCGCAACACACCTAACTACACCGGACGCTCCCCTGCCCAGGTTTTGTATGGACGCCCCCTTCGTTCTTGTGTCCCTGCTCACCCTCAATCCTTCTCCAAGGAGTGGCAGGCCAAGACAGAGGATTGTGATCGCCGAGCCGCCGAACGTGTTCAGGACGTCGCCGCCCGCTACAATGACCACGCCCGTTCTCTCCCCAGGTTGAGTGTCGGCACCCAAGTCCGTGTTCAGGACCCGACCTCCCTACGTTGGGACAAAGTAGGCGTAGTTATGGGTCTCGGCAGGTCACGGGACTACCAGGTGCGGTTACCCAGTGGTCGTGTGTGGTGGAGGAACCGCCGTTTTCTCCGACCCGTAACAATGCCTTCTGCTGGCCCCGCCACCAGTGTTGAGTCCCATACCCTTCCCAGTGATGAAGTCCCTTGACGCTCAGAACGGATCCAAAAGAAAAGGTCCGCTCAAGACTTTGCTATGAGCGTATAGGGGGGAGGGAGGTGTATGTATATTATGTATGCTGGATTATATATCATGTATGTATATTATGTATGTGCTCCATTTATGTATTATTTATTCAGCCTAGCTAGCAGCGTGTGGCAATGTTATTACCATATCCCACACGCTTAATTAATGTGCCTGGCGACGTATGGAAGCTGCTAATGTATCACTTGCCATACGTCGCCTATAGCAGTTGACAAGGAGCCTAGCCAAGGGAAAGTGCTGCTTCCCTCTGTGTACATACTCTTATCCAGTAAACCGAACCTACAAAACTATACAGGTGTTTGTGTTCTCTCCTGTATATAGAACTTATTATTCAGAACCTAACAATATGGACTAAAAATGAAGTATATATATATATGTACCTCGCGTTTCATACCAGCTGGATTCGGTAAAATGCTACTGACACCACATAAGAGGCACGGGCAGTTTCCCATTGAGGTTCACGGCGCCATCAGCTCGTTGAACAGGCTTTGTGTGAAATATAACAGAGTCTAGAACTGCTTTTAGTGTCCTTGTGGCCTAGCCGGTAAGTGTTCCCAAGTGAGGTCGTTGATTATATGTTCAAAGTCCGCGTGTTGTATGGACTAAAAATGAAGTATATATATATATATATATATATATATATATATATACACAGGATTAGCCCACATCGGGCACAGGTCGGGGGCGAAAAGGTAATAATGATAATAATAATTCATACAAATAATTTTTTTAATAAAAATACACAATATAAAATAAAATAATAAATTAATAATGATAATAATACTATTATTAATATCACTGCAATAATAATAATAGTAATAATAATAATAATAATAATAATAATAATAATAATAAAGAACCATAAAGAAATGCAAAATTAAAAAAATCATTAGTGAGAAACAATATATGTGTGTTGTGTTGTCAAAGTAAGAGAAACAAATGAGACCCTGCAATTGTGTGTAAATGAGTCTGAAAGTCAGATCAGCAACCTGGGACTTGGTCATAATTTTTGTGATGCCATATAGTAGCAGGGTCTACCATTAGACAACGCATTATGCTTCCAATATCTTCCCGGGCAGTAGTACCTCCCTGTTTGGTAGCTGCCTACTACCTACTACCTGACTATTGCGAAACCACCTACAATTCATTGAACACCTTGCCTTCCCATCATCATTTTGCACTGAATTTAAATTTAACTTCAGATTACTATTTTATTCCAACCCAATATAGTTTCAGATACTTTAAAGTTTATTTCTTATCTGAAGGAGTCCCATTTTGCCAATTTAGAGGATAAACTGCCATTTTATTTTTCATGGGGATTTACAATACCTAGTCTAATGGTTTCCACTATTGTATTAATATTGGCAGTGATATTTTTGTTTTGTTATTATAAATCAAAATTTTCCATATTTACCATTGTACATAATATACCTTTCTGTAAGGTGTCAGTTTCCCCAGTTTAGTGTCCACACACATATGCACGTAACATGGGTAGGTATATGTATAGGGTTTTTCTGCCAGATTAGTTAATTCCTCATGGAGCTTGGAAGGTGGTGACCGAGCAAGTACTACTGTCTAATAGACAGTAGTACTTATATAAATATGGGTTATATACATTAGGTTTATATAATTACATCGCCAACTGTAGTTTTCCATGAGCTGTGAGCTATTATGCTCAGACCATGTGTTGGGTATTTTCCACCCTCAAGTAGTATCTCTAAAGATGCTAGGTCAACCATTAGAAGCCGGCTTACCCTCAGTTACCACCCAATCCTCACGTTAGATGGACGTGAGATATAAAAGCCTATTATTGATAAGCTCCATCCTTCTCTAACACTCTCAGCTTATAGTGTTAATTACGGTGATATCCTTGTTGGCTGTGCATAGTTTACTCCTATAAATAAATGGAGAAAAGACCGTTTGGGTTTGTAAACATAACCCATAAACTTTTTAAGTGTGACTACTAAGTTACCTCTCATCAGCAAAGCTCAGGTAACCGGGAGTAGCTATAATCACCACCGTCATCACCACCACCATCATCATCACGATCACCACCATCATCAACACCATCACCACCATCATCACCATCATCATCACCACCACCATCTCCTCCTTCATTACCATCATCACCACCATCACCACCACCATTATGACCACCATCATCGCCACCATCATCATCACCATCACTGCCATCATCATCAGCACCACCACACCTCAATCATCATTATCACCAACGCAAGTGACGGCGACAAGTACTTCTCCAAGATGGTGTTGGAGCCTTGAAGTGTTAGACCTACAAAGCGTCCCTCCTCCTCCTCCTCTTCCATTAACTCCTTTAGACGCCCCCACACTTTAGAGGGTCGTTTTAAGTAGTGTTGTGATGTGGTGTGTGAGATGATGGATGTGGAAAAGGAAAAATTGGCTCGGAGGGCAGGTGACAGAGGACAGGTGACAGAGAGCAGGTGACAGAGGACAGGTGACAGGTGACAGAGAGCAGGTGACAGTTGACAGAAGGTAGGTGACAGGTGACAGAGAGCAGGTGACAGTTGACAGAAGGTAGATGACAGGTGAAAGAGGGAAGGTGATAGATGACAGAGGGCAGGAGACATGTAACAGAGAGAAGGCGACAGGTGACAGAAGGTAGGTGACAGGTAAAAGAGGGCAGGTGACAGAGGACACAGGAAAGGTGACAGGTGACAGAGGGCAGGTGACAGGTGGCAGGGGACAGGTGCAGGAGACAGAGGGAAGGAGACAGGTGACAGGAAAGATGAAAGAGGCAGGTGACAGGTAACAGAGGACAGGTGGTAGAGGATTGGTGGTAGAGGACTGGTAGTAAAGGACAGGTAGTAGAGGACTGGTGGTAGAGGACAGGTAGTAGAGGACTGGTAGTAGAGGACAGGTTGTAGAGGACTGGTAGTAGAGGACTGGTAGTAGAGGACTGGTAGTAGAGGAGAGGTAGTAGAGGACTGGTAGTAGAGGACTGGTAGTAGAGGACAGGTAGTAGAGGACAGTTAGTAGAGGACAGGTGGTAGAGGACTGGTGGTAGAGGACTGGTGGTAGAGGACTGGTGGTAGAGGACAGGTGGTAGAGGACAGGTGGTAGAGGACTGGTGGTAGAGGACTGGTAGTAGAGGACTGGTAGTAGAAGACTGGTGGTGGAGGACTGGTGGTAGAGGACTGGTGGTAGAGGACAGGTGGTAGAGGACAGGTGGTAGAGGACAGGTAGTAGAGGACAGGTGGTAGAGGACTGGTGGTAGAGAACTGGTGGTAGAGGACAGGTGGTAGAGGACTGGTCGTAGAGGACTGGTCGTAGAGGACAGGTGGTAGAGGACTGGTGGTAGAGGACTGGTGGTAGAGGACTGGTGGTAGAGGACTGGTAGTGGAGGACAGGTAGTGGAGGACAGGTAGTAGAGGACTGGTAGTAGAGGACAGGTAGTAGAGGACAGGTAGTAGAGGACTGGTAGTAGAGGACAGGTAGTAGAGGACTGGTAGTAGAGGACTGGTAGTAGAGGACAGGTAGTAGAGGACAGGTGGTAGAGGACTGGTGGTAGAGGACTGGTGGTAGAGGACTGGTAGTAGAGGACTGGTAGTAGAGGACAGGTGGTAGAGGACAGGTGGTAGAGGACAGGTGGTGGAGGACTGGTGGTGGAGGACTGGTGGTGGAGGACAGGTAGTGGAGGACTGGTAGTGGAGGACAGGTAGTGGAGGACAGGTAGTGGAGGACTGGTAGTAGAGGACTGGTAGTAGAGGACTGGTAGTAGAGGACAGGTAGTAGAGGACTGGTGGTAGAGGACTGGTGGTAGAGGACTGGTGGTAGAGGACTGGTGGTAGAGGACAGGTAGTAGAGGACTGGTGGTAGAGGACAGGTGGTAGAGGACTGGTGGCAGAGGACTGGTAGCAGAGGACTGGTGGTAGAGGACTGGTGGTAGAGGACTGGTGGTAGAGGACAGGTGGTAGAGGACAGGTAGTAGAGGACTGGTAGTAGAGGACTGGTAGTAGAGGACTGGTAGTAGAGGACTGGTGGTAGAGGACAGGTAGTAGAGGACAGGTAGTAGAGGACAGGTAGTAGAGGACAGGTAGTAGAGGACAGGTAGTAGAGGACTGGTAGTGGAGGACTGGTAGTGGAGGACTGGTAGTGGAGGACAGGTAGTAGAGGACAGGTAGTAGAGGACTGGTAGTGGAGGACTGGTAGTGGAGGACAGGTAGTAGAGGACAGGTAGTAGAGGACTGGTAGTAGAGGACAGGTAGTAGAGGACAGGTAGTAGAGGACAGGTAGTAGAGGACTGGTAGTAGAGGACAGGTAGTAGAGGACTGGTAGTAGAGGACTGGTAGTAGAGGACTGGCAGTAGAGGACTGGCAGTAGAGGACTGGCAGTAGAGGACTGGTAGTAGAGGACTGGTAGTAGAGGACAGGTAGTAGAGGACAGGTAGTTGAGGACTGGTAGTAGAGGACTGGTAGTAGAGGACTGGCAGTAGAGGACAGGCAGTAGAGGACTGGCAGTAGAGGACTGGTGGTAGAGGACTGGCGGTAGAGGACTGGCAGTAGAGGACAGGTAGTAGAGGACAGGTAGTAGATGACTGGTAGTAGAGGACAGGTAGTAAAGGACTGGTAGTAAAGGACTGGTGGTAGAGGACTGGTAGTAGAGGACAGGTAGTAGAGGACTGGTAGTAGAGGACAGGTAGTAGAGGACAGGTAGTAGAGGACAGGTAGTAGAGGACAGGTAGTAGAGGACAGGTGGTAGAGGACAGGTGGTAGAGGACAGGTGGTAGAGGACTGGTGGTAGAGGACTGGTGGTAGAGGGTAGTAGAGGACTGGTGGTAGAGGACTGGTAGTAAAGGACTGGTAGTAGAGGACAGGTAGTAGAGGACTGGTAGTAGAGAACAGGTAGTAGAGGACAGGTAGTAGAGGACTGGTAGTAGAGGACTGGTAGTAGAGGACTGGTAGTAGAGGACAGGTAGTAGAGGACAGGTAGTAGAGGACTGGTAGTAGAGGACAGGTGGTAGAGGACAGGTGGTAGAGGACAGGTGGTAGAGGACAGGTAGTAGAGGACTGGTGGTAGAGGACTGGAGGACTGGTGGTAGAGGACTGGTAGTAAAGGACTGGTAGTAGAGGACTGGTAGTAGAGGACTGGTAGTAGAGGACAGGTAGTAGAGGACTGGTAGTAGAGGACTGGTAGTAGAGGACTGGTAGTAGAGGACAGGTAGTAGAGGACTGGTAGTAGAGGACTGGTAGTAGAGGACTGGTAGTAGAGGACAGGTAGTAGAGGACAGGTAGTAGAGGACTGGTAGTAGAGGACAGGTAGTAGAGGACTGGTAGTAGAGGACTGGTAGTAGAGGACTGGCAGTAGAGGACAGGTGGTAGAGGACTGGTGGTAGAGGACAGGTAGTAGAGGACTGGTAGTAGAGGACAGGTAGTAGAGGACTGGTAGTAGAGGACAGGTAGTAGAGGACAGGTAGTAGAGGACAGGTAGTAGAGGACTGGTGGTAGAGGACTGGTGGTAGAGGACTGGTAGTAGAGGACTGGTAGTAGAGGACTGGTAGTAGAGGACAGGTAGTAGAGGACTGGTGGTAGAGGACAGGTAGTAGAGGACTGGTAGTAGAGGACAGGTAGTAAAGGACTGGTGGTAGAGGACTGGTAGTAGAGGACAGGTGGTAGAGGACTGGTGGTAGAGGACAGGTAGTAGAGGACTGGTAGTAGAGGACAGGTGGTAGAGGACAGGTGGTAGAGGACAGGTGGTAGAGGACAGGTAGTAGAGGACAGGTAGTAGAGGACAGGTGGTAGAGGACAGGTGGTAGAGGACAGGTGGTAGAGAACTGGTAGTAGAGGACTGGTAGTAGAGGACAGGTAGTAGAGGACTGGTAGTGGAGGACTGGTAGTAGAGGACAGGTAGTAGAGGACTGGTAGTAGAGGACTGGTAGTAGAGGACAGGTAGTAGAGGAGAGGTAGTAGAGGAGAGGTAGTAGAGGACTGGTAGTAGAGGACTGGCAGTAGAGGACTGGTGGTAGAGGACTGGTGGTAGAGGACAGGTAGTAGAGGACTGGTAGTAGAGGACAGGTAGTAGAGGACAGGTAGTAGAGAACTGGTAGTAGAGAACTGGCAGTAGAGGACAGGTGGTAGAGGACTGGTAGTAGAGGACTGGTAGTAGAGGACTGGTAGTAGAGGACTGGTAGTAGAGGACAGGTAGTAGAGGACAGGTAGTAGAGGACTGGTAGTAGAGGACAGGTAGTAGAGGACTGGTAGTAGAGGACTGGTAGTAGAGGACAGGTAGTAGAGGACTGGTAGTAGAGGACTGGTAGTAGAGGACTGGTAGTAGAGGACAGGTAGTAGAGGACTGGTAGTAGAGGACAGGTAGTAGAGGACTGGTGGTAGAGGACTGGTAGTCGAGGACAGGTAGTAGAGGACAGGTAGTAGAGGACTGGCAGTAGAGGACAGGTAGTAGAGGACTGGTAGTGGAGGACAGGTAGTAGAGGACTGGTGGTAGAGGACAGGTAGTAGAGGACAGGTAGTAGAGGACTGGTAGTAGAGGACATGTAGTAGAGGACAGGTGGTAGAGGACTGGTAGTAGAGGACTTGTAGTAGAGGACAGGTAGTAGAGGACTGGTAATAGAGGACAGGTGGCAGAGGACAGGTGGTAGAGGACAGGCTGGTAGAAGACAGGTGGTAGAAGACAGGTGGTAGAGGGCAGGTGGTAGAGGGCAGGTGGTAGAGGACAGGTGGTAGAGGGCAGGTGGTAGAGGGCAGGTGGTAGCGGGCAGGTGGCTGTTTTTCCTGAGAGGACACAACTTGTCCTCAAGAAATCACACGAATAATCCACTCACATACTGTACTGTGTTGTGTACTGTACATAACCCCACACGTAAGAACAAACATAGCGCTGGTATACAATGTACATAGACATTGCAGGTATACAAACAATATACATAGACAGTGCAGTTATACCCAACAATGTACATAGACATTGCAGGTATACAAACAATATACATAGACAGTGCAGTTATACCCAACAATGTACATAGACAGTACAGTGTTACGAGTTGGGGATTTAGAATATAGTTATACGTCTACCCAGATCCCAACAGCTAACAACAAAAAAAAACAAAGACAATCGGACTAAAAAAAGGGTAGACAAAGGATGCGAGTTTTCGTTGTATATAATAAAGTACCATAAATTCCTTAACAAAATATTCAGCTTATACACTACCCTTAACCAAACTTAACCTAAACACGAACAGTATATACATAGTAATAAAACATAAAACAATAGTGAAGCAATGTGGAGGGGGAAGAGGCAATACAAGATTACAAATACTTAAGTGAGGAGCTGAGATGGCTGACGGGCAAGGCTGAGTATGGTAGAAGACGGTAAATAGTCACTGTGCCGTAGGTTTCCAGGATAGGTGATCCTGTGGTCGCTTCCCAGAGTGAAGTGTGTCCTCTCCTCGAATTGGAGCTCACAAAGTAGACTGAGGCGGAAGTGACGCAACAACCAGGATATGGAGAAGGGAAACCCGGGAGTGGTAACTAAGACGAGCCATACTCGTGTTTCGTCCCTAGATGGCGTTGCTCGTGGTGCTGGGTAGGTAGATGAAGACAATCGGTGGAGGGGTTCGTAACAACAGGTATACAAACAATGTACATAGACAGTACAGGTATACAAACAATGTACATAAACAGTACAGGTATACAAACAATGTACATAGACAGTGCTGGTATACAAAGACGTAGACAGTGCAGGTATACAAACAATGTACATAGACAGTGCAGGTATACAATATACATAAACAATACAGGTATACAATGTACATAGACATTACAGGTATACAATGTACAATGAAAGACAAAAGTCTTATCGTGAAATTTGGTGAAAACATATGCCGAAGGGCTTAAACTTTTGGTCCGCTCTGTCCTGTTTTATGGAGCTCTCATAATGTTTCACGAAATATATTTAATCTTCGGACAAACCCTTTGTCTTTGATTGTACATAGACAGTGCAGGTATACAACATACATAAACAGTGCAGGTATACACACAATGTACATAGATAGTGCACGTATACAACATACATAAACAGTGCAGGTATACACACAATGTACATAGACAGTGCAAGGTATACAATGTGCATAGGTAGCTCAGGTATACACATGATGTACACAGACAGTACATGTATACAACGTACACAGACAGTGCAGGCATACAATGTGCATAGACAGTGCAGGTATACAAACAATGTACATACACAGTACAACTATGCAATGTACACACACAATTCTGGTATACAAACTCGGTGATGTGTTGACAGAGGTCTCTGTCACGTCCATGTCATCATCATCAACAGAAGTGAAAGATAATGATGCGATTAATGTAATTATGGTGATTAGGGTCAGCAACATATTGATCCCACTCTCTAATCATTGTTTTGAGTCCAATCACGGTGGATGTGAGCCAACGCGTGAGGTAAAGCTCCTAGTCATTAACATATCACTAAAGAGCTGAGAAAAAGGGACTTCATTTACATAATGAATTTATCTTTGCATCAGTGAGTGAAACGCTTCCCTTCAGGTTTATTTGTCGGTAATACTTTAACCCCAGGCGGCAGTAACATAGCAGACAATATACTCGACAACCTTCACATACTCAAAGGTCTAGTCAGGTACCCATTTTTCCAGTTGAGTAGAAGGGAGCTCTGTGGGATCAAACCAGTGACTCATAGGACTGTAGGTGACTGCTGTGTCTACTCGTCTACCTTACACCTTTAAAAACCACACAAGGTGTCAGTAAATCGTGTGGAGATCTTGGCAGTCAGCAGCTCGACTCTATAAACAATGGCAGTATTTATTTTAGCTGAGCTTTTTCGTAAACTTTCTCAACTGATTCTGAATTTTCTTGACAATATTTGTGTTAGCATCCTCTATTCTTGGTTAGGTTAGGTTAGGTTAGGTATTGGAGAGTTATTGTGTCAACGATAGTATCAATATATTTATTATTTGTGGAAATTTTTTTGATTGGTTTCCATTTTAATCCACATATAAATAACGACCACCATTACCAACTTACCCTTACCAAACTTAACCTAAGTTGATCTAATCTAATATAACTTAACCTATCCCAACTTAACTTAAACTAGGCTAACCCAACTTAATCTAACCTAGATCCTGAGTCGTGATCTAGACCATTGAAAATTTATAGATCACCTGAAACTTTTCCCCTTCCCCTAGGCTAGGTAGTGAAGGGTGATTAATCTTCAGGTGGTGTAAGCTGTGGCGCCAATCTTCAGGTGGTGTAAGCTGGGGCGCCAATCTTCAGGTGGTGTAAGCTGTGGCGCCAATCTTCAGGTGGTGTAAGCTGGAGCGCCAATCTTCAGGTGGGTTAGCTGTGGCGCCAACTTTGAGGTGAACCAAATTTAATTATACGCCTGTAGATAATCTGAGTTTATACAGTAATTCTTTTAGTTCTTACAAGTTTAATATTTATGTTTTTCTAAAATCCCTGATGTCGATGAATCAGCATTATTATGGGAACATTTGTCAACTAGTATGGGTATGTGACTTTGTGTGTTCGGCGTGTATACGACCTTGTTAGTATCCTTCACGACTAATTACACGCTTAAAAGTAGTTCTAGGAGGCAAGTACAGTTACAATAGTCAGCACCAGATTGACCTTGCAAAAGACAATCGATCACGACTGAGGAAATCTTTCCTTATGGTGAGCTTTTCCCCGACACAAGTAGTAGACCTGACCAATAAATATTTTATGGTCTTCAATGATCTGAAGCAGTAATTCGGGTCCGACACCAAACAACTGGAGACTAACACTGATATCTGAAAGTTCATAAGACATCATTAAACACAACCTAACCTGACCTAACTTAACACAACCAAGCTCATAACCTAACCTAGCCTAACCCAACGCAACCTAACTTTAAGACCCAGGGCCTAATTGAACCGTGGCTGTGAAGTAATAAGACTGAGTCCTATCTAATAAGATGAATGGCCCTATTGAAGGTCACATATTAAACTTTCATTACAAGCGATGATCAAAGTTGGAAATATTCTATTGAATGACTTTGTGATTACCTTTTTAATTAAGGCGGTTTATTGTGTAACAGGTGAGATGGTGTGTCTGTGTGGGGGAAGGATGGGTGGGAGGGTGAATGGGATGATGATGTTCATGGTGATGATAAACAAGCACTAAATCTAAAATATAAAACAAGGCTGAGTGTGTCTGTCTGTCTGTCTGTCTGTTCCAACCACAGCTCCAAAACGGCAGCAGTTAGAGACGTGAAACTTTACACACACATTACATGGGTGTCAACCTGGTGCACCGTGGCGTTACTATTGACCGGACTCCCGGGTGGTCCAGGCAAGAACCAAAATCTTTCCCCACTGAGATATTACCGCGACGATTGTAGAAGGTGGTTACCCGTGTCAGGGAGGACAAGCTGTGACAGTTAAGGTATATACCTACCTTTAGCGAAGCCGGATAATTTTGCTAGTCTACAATAAACAAAGGTGATTTATACTACACAGTGAACAATTTCAAAAAGTTATCAGTACAAAAGACCTGGCGTAACCACCAAAGACCTGGCGTAACCACCAAAGCTTACTACGACTCTGGTCACTTTTACTGTGGCTAGGGAGAGGAGGACCTTGTAGCCCTGATGAAGCTGTGGTGGTGACGAGGACCTGGGGTGGCAGAGAGGTATAAAGGTCAACATCGGTTGTGACCTTCAGTTTTACCCGTTAACTCTCTCTCTCTCTCTCTCTCTCTCTCTCTCTCTCTCTCTCTCTCTCTCTCTCTCTCTCTCTCTCCAGTCTCTTTGTGAGTTTATCTCTTGAGGTGCCGCTCGACTTGCCAAGAATTTTTCTAACCGTTTCTTGAAGATCCTGACAGATAAGGACTGTTATTCCCATCTCTCTCTCTCTCTCTCTCTCTCTCTCTCTCTCTCCTCGATGAAGATGAAGCCTTAAAAATTGACAGAAGTTTTTGCTGAATTGGCATATTTTTTTTTCTTTTTTGCTACAACTCAATGGAGATTAATTCGTATACGGTAGAATTTCTGGTGTTATATTTATGACGTCGTTTACCGTTATATCAGAACCAAACCATAACTAAAGTAGGTTAGGTTAGAAATGTTATCACTAACCCACACTTATCTCTATTTAATGTAACATACTCGTATATATGCGGTCTGTGGAGAGAGAGAGAGAGAGTAAGTACAATCGTCATAAGAGTTTACTTGTTCCCTGCTGTACAGTCACCTCCACTTATACCTGGTACAGGTTGTTGCATTTTTGGGAGATGTGGCAACTCTTTAATTGTTTACATGGTATTAAAACTCTCGGAATGACCCCTTAGGAACCTAGCAATAGTGACCAGACTCAGGATGCGAGATAAGCCTTCCACATAGTTGCCACATCTCGCAAAACGTAGCAAAAGCTGTACCAGGTATAACTGCAGGTATACAAACAATGTACATAAACACTGCAGGTATACAAACAATGTGCATAAACACTGCAGGTATACAAACAATGTAATGTAGGTGCAGGTATGCAAACAATGTACATAGAGACTGCAGGTATACAATGTACGTAGAGAGTGCGGGTATACAATGTACATAGAAGGTGCAGGTATACAATATACATAGACATTGCAGGTATACAATGTACATAGAGAGTGCATGTATACAATGTACAAAGAAGCTGTAGGTATACAATATACATAGAGAGTGCAGGTATACAAACAATGTACATGAGAATATAAGAAAATAAAGAATCTGCAATAGGCCGGTTGGCCTGTGCATGGAAGCTTCTGTCGAGAGTTACTACCACTCTCTATTATCCATGAATCTATCTAGCCTCCTTTTAAAACTTTCCAGAGTTCCAGCACTTACTACAAAGCTGCTAAGCTTGTTCCACTCGTCTACCATCTTATTATGAACCAGTTCCTTCCTATCTCCCTCCTAAACCTAAACTTATCCAACTTAAATCCGTTGCTACGAGCCCAATTCTGCTCGAATATTATAAGAACTTTATCTATATCTCCTTTACTGATTCCCTTCACCCACTTAAATACTTCTATCATATCTCCCCGCACTCTTCGTCTTTCTAGGGAATGCAAGTTTATTTTTTTAATCTATTTTGATATGAAAGGTTTTTAAGTCCCGGAATCATTTTCGTCAGTCTTCTCTGCACCGACTCAGTGAATTGATATGCATTCTATAATAAGGGCACCAGAACTGAACAGCATAATCGAAGTGTGGCCTCATTAGCGCAAGATAAAGTTGCAATACGACCTCCGCACTCTTATTGCTTACACGTCTAGACATAAAACCTATTTCTCTGTTTGCCTTATTTCGAACATTAACGCACTGTATTCTAGGCCTTAGGTCCGGGTTTACAAGTACCCCTAAGTCTCTTTGACAAGTCGACTTCTCTAGGTTAATGTTATTAAGTCTGTATACATTGACAGTATTTGTTGTTCCAATATTAAGTACGTTGCACTTGCTGGTGTTGAATTTCATCTGCTATTTTTCTGACGACTCCTGCAGTTTATTTTAAATCCTCCTGTAGTGCAATTGCATCCTGCCCTGAAGTAATCTGCCGCCTTATTTTGGTGTCATCCGCAAACTTGCTTATGTCACTACTGATCCCAGTATCCAGATCGCTTATGCAAATTACGAACAAGAGTGGGCCCAGTACTGACTCCTTAGAACCCCACTGGTTACACGGCCCCACTCAGATTTAATACCATCTACGTTGACCCTCTGTGTTCTATCGGTGAGCCATGATTTTATCCAATTTAAAACATTCCACTCGATACTATGAGCCTTAACTTTTCTCAGAGGCCTCTGATGCGGCACTCTGCCAAACGCTTTGCTAAAGTCTAAGTAAATAACATCGGAATTTTCGTCATTATCTACGACCTCGAAGACTTTCCTGAAAAACGTCAGCAGATTTGTTAGACAAGATTTTCGCTTTGTAAATCCATGTTGAGAGTCATAGATTAATTTGTTTTTCTCTTAATGCGATCGGATTCTATTTGCTATAATTGATTCAAGAAATTTCCCCACTATTGACGTAAAACTAATCGGCCGTTAATTTGACGCTGATGCTCTGTCTCCCTTTTTGAATATGGGTACTACATTTGCCTGTTTCCACACATCTGGTACAACTCCCGTGTCTAATGATTTTGTAAATATATTTACGAGGGGTCCGCTAATCTGTTTCTTACACTCTTTCAGAACTTGAGGGAAAATTTTGTCCGGCTATGGGGATTTTTTCCTCTATAATTTATTTATCTTTTTAAGAACATCCTCTTTTCTGAAAGTGATATTCTTTAATTTCTTCTTCATTTCCCCTAAATATCAGTTCCACCTCTGGCATTTCCTCGTGAATTTCTTCTGTGAAAACTGATAAGACGTAGCTGTTTAATGCTTTGCTTATTTTCTCACTATCATCGATCACTTCCCCTCTCTCTGACTTTAAAGGCCCTACTTTGTCCTTGACCTTTGTCCTATATACCTGGAAAAATCCCTTGGAATTCGCCTTGGATTCTCTTGCTATCCTGATTTCGTAGTCTCTCTTTGCCTTCCTGACATTTCTCTTTACATTCCAAGATATTTCATTATACCTATTTCTGAGATGGTCTTCCCCTCCCTTTCATTTCTTATAAATTCCTTTCTTTATTCCTACATCATGTTTAAGTTTTTTGGTCATCTACCTTGGCTCATTCTTATTTCACCTACCTTTTCTGTATGGTATATTTTGTTCTTGTGATTTACGTAGTATACTAGCGAATATATTATAGCCATGATCAATTGTTGTGTCGCTCGTGACCTCACCCATTCCTACCGGGGACTGACCTGACTGTTCCCAGGCGACCTCACCTAAGTACCTTCTTAACCCCTTATAATCCACCGATCGAAAGTCTGGGACTCTGACCACATTATGATTGTTTTTCGTTTCCCAATTTAGGGTGAACCTGATTTCTCTGTGATCTCTGTTCCCTAGTTCTTCAATTATTGTGATATCTTTGATAATATTTTCTTTTTTGTTAATACTAGGTCTAATATATTGTCACCTCTAGTAGGTTCTGTAATTAGTTGTTTTAAAAATTTTTCCTGTACTGCATCTAGGAAGTCTTCAGATTCATAGTGACCTATAATGTTGTCCCAGTCAATATTTCTAAAGTTGAAATCCCCCATAATGCACAGGTTGTTGTATTTTGCTGCCCTACTCATTTCCTGCCATATGGGCTGAACTGCTTCTTTCCCAAGACTTGGGAACCTGTAAATCACTCCCATAATTAGTTTTTCTCTTCCTTTCGCAGTTTCTACCCAAACAGATTAGGTTCCTATTTCACCCTTCATTGAATTATTAATACAAAATTTTAATGTATCCCTGACGAAAAGTGCGACCGTCCCCCCCTTCCTACATTCCCTGTCCTTGTGAAAATGATTGTACCTTCTATGTGGTACTTTGATAAAATGTTCTTGCTCGCCAAATTCATCCAAGTTTCGGTGATTGCTATGACGTGTACATTCTCGGTACATACAACCGCTCTCAGCAAGTCTATTTTATTTCTAATGCTCCTACTGTTTGTATAGTATACATTTAAACCTACCCTTCCCTGGTCCTGTTTTACCCCTTGTCCTGAGTAACTAATTTTACTTCCCAGGACCTGCTTGTTTTTGGACTCCCACTTTACCCTGACCTCTTTCTACTGGCGAAACTCCCCCTTTGGAGTGACAATTTCACGCTCCAGGGATGCAGACAACGTCTTTACCCCCTCACGAGACAAGTGTACTCCGTCACGACTGTACAAGTGTACAGGTAGTCGTTGCCATAGAATGGTTGCCAGTTATCAACGAACGCCCAACTATTGCTTGCACAATGTTTTTTCCAGTCGACAATTTATAGCAATTGCCCAAGACAGCCATTCACGACCAACTCCTCTTCTAGGCAAGACACCACATACTATCGGGATCCCTCCCCTATCTCTAACCTTCCCTAACGCCTCCCTATACCTCTTGAAAAGTTCCTCACTCCTAACCTTTCCTATGTCGTTACCTCCTACTGGCTTGGTACCCTCCCCCTGACAAAACCCACCCTAATCCTACGTCTCCTATCTCTTGCACAAAAAGTCCTATCTAAGAACCTCACCTGGCTGTCCCCAACTGCCACGACCTTACCACTGGGCAGGGTATGAACAACTGCCCTTTTCTCTTCTGGCACCACACCGTCCTTCCTCTTCTCTTCCTTGCCAACACTTGGTAAGGGTTACTGCACTCCACACCCTGGTCAGCTTTCCTGAGTCTGACCCTAGTCCCCTGCTCTTCCTGACCTTCCTTCGCAGATGTCCTGCTAGGAAGGACACCTACCTGAAGGAGTTCAGTCCTGAGGGCTTCGGTCTCCCATTTTAAAACGACTATCTCTCTCCTCAACTGCTCCAGCTGACTTAACAGAGTGGCCAGGGAGTCGTCTTTCCTCACACACCGTCCCTTTTCCCCCACAACACAACGATCCACGGCGGCCATTTCATATGGTCATTAACACGAGCACTTAGGGGCACGTCCTTTTCCAAGCTAGGTCAGGTAGCGTGTGAGGGTGCAGGTATACAAACAATGTACATAGAGTGCAGGTATACAAACAAGATACATAGAGAGTGCAGGTATACACACAATGTACATAGAGAGTGCAGGTACACAAACAATGTACATAGAAAGTGTAGGTATACAAACAATTATAATGAGGTTAAATCTCATATGAAGAGTCGTAGAGTGAGGAAGTTTGTTAGCGTGGCCGGTTAGTTATTTAACTGTATATTATATTCGTAGGGGAAATCTTTCTAAACACCACTTTCAATACAACTTTTTATTAATTAACTGAACGGCATGGACACATGAATAGATCAATATATCGAAGTTACTAGGCACTGACTCTCGGACACAAACATGAAATGGATACACTTCCCACCATAAGTAATTCACCCTTGGATCGTTTTGACAATGACTCACGTATGACCTGAGAGAGGCCCAGCAGATGCTGTTGAAGGGAGTGCTGGACTATGTTTCTTGCGGGATACTCTGCTAGCTGGGCCTCGGTGATGGGGAGAGAAGTCTCCCTCTGGAGAGGAGCTGTCGGCGCCCTCTCTATTACAATAATAATCCGAATGCGACTGTCCTCAGGGGGAGCTGCAGGGCCTGTATATTGACGATCTCCAGCCGGAAGATGTCGTCACTAATTTGGGTGCGTCTGGCCAGGTGTACTGGCTAGATGGTAACTCAGGGGTTCTCAACCAGGGAGGAATTCCCCCCAGGGGGGGAATTCAGGTTTTCGGGGGGGGGGGGGGGGAAACTGATTCGGGAGCAAGAGATATGTTCGATGAGAAATCAATCACAGAATTTTGGCCCTTGATGTGCGATTCCTACCCAAAAGTGGCAGAAAGAGCTATCCGTGCATTGCTTCCGTTTGTGTCGACATATCTTTGTGAGTCAGGCTTTTAAACTCTGTTGCAAATTAAAACGAAGCAACGTAGTAGATTAGAGGTAGAAAATGACCTGCGTTGTGCCCTTTCAAGCACTCCTCCGCGTATCCCAGAATTGGCAAAGAAAAAACAATCACAGGTTTCTCATTGACTGTAATCTTCATCTGATTAAAATTAATTATAAATTTACAATATCCTGGTATTCTATTGAACTTTTTGTTTATTGCATTATGCTTCAGTTTGGTCTGTTAAGTAATTCATTATAAATATAAAAAAAACTATTTTACTTTTATTCAAGTTTTATAAATCCATCAACATTTTCAATTGGCATTTAATTTTTAAAACTCCACTATAAAAATAATCCATGTAAAATTGTAAATGTATATGTACTAATATGGAAAAAATAAAGGATTTTCAGTGTTATATGCATATTATTTGGAATGCACTTTTTGAGGCAGACAATCTTGGAAAGGAGGGGGGAATGACATTCTGACATATGGTGAAACGGGTGCATGAGGCAAACAAGGTTGAGAACCACTGTGGTAGCTTCTTGAGTAACACGGTCATGTCGCCGGGTTAAGCTAATCGCGTGGCGGTGAGAACTCTGGGCCAATGAGACTAACCTTGTCCAGGTGTAGTTTCTTGAGTAACACGGTCATAACGCCGGGTTATAGCAAGTACCTTGTCCGTGGCCTCTCCTGGGTCAGGTGTGTCAACCTATGTGTTGTATTTCTTTGTGCTGTAAACTGTGGTCTGATAAACAATCATTACACAGAATAATGAAGGTGCAGGTATACAAACAATGTACATAGATAGTGAAGGTATACAAATAATTTACATAAAAAGTGGAGGGATAAAATGTACATAGATAGTGCAGGTATTCAAACAATGTACATTAAGGGTGCAGGTAAACAAACAATGTACATAGAGGGTGCAGGTATACAAATAATGTACATAGAGAGTGCAGGTATACAATGTACATAGAGAGTGCAGGTATACAAACAATGTACATTAAGGGTGCAGGTATACAAACAATGTACATAGAGGGTGCAGGTATACAGACAATGTACATAGAGGGTGCAGGTATACAAACAATGTACATAGAGGGTGCAGGGATACAAACAATGTATATAGAGGGTGCAGGGATACAAACAATGTACATAGAGGGTGCAGGTATACAAACAATGTACATAGAGGGTGCAGGGCTACAAACAATGTATATAGAGGGTGCAGGGATACAAACAATGTACATAGAGGGTGCAGGGATACAAACAATGTATATAGAGGGTGCAGGGATACAAACAATGTATATAGAGGGTGCAGGGATACAAACAATGTACATAGAGGGTGCAGGTATACAAACAATGTACATAGAGGGTGCAGGGATACAAACAATGTAATGAAGGTACACAGGCCTCAGCGATGGGCGTGGAGCTGGCCCTTATGGTGTCCCCGTCAAGATAGTGTGAGCCAACTAGTGTGGAAATAATCAACTGATAATCCCACTCTTTCTTGAACCCCAAAGCGTGCGTGCGTGCATCAGCGTTTGTGTGTGTGTGCCACATGAGTGTGGTGTGTGTGTGTGTGTGTGTGTGTGTATGTACACAGGGTGGTGTAATGCGTCTAGTGTCAGCATTATGTGAGTGTTGAGGTGCAAGCACTGCTTGCTTCCTCTCGCTTTCAGCTTCCGCCGCTGGCGAACAGGGAAGCAAATTGCATAAGTCTTCCCATGCCAGTACACAGCCTCTTCACCATCAAGACTCCCGTTGCGCCTCCTCGTGACAAAACCCAACAAACTGAGCAATCGGCGGTCCATTGCAACTCTCCCTCTCCCTAGTCGTTGCAACACTTGCACCACTGAATCAGGAAAAGAGAAAGCCAAGATGTGTGATTGCAGTCTGTGCTCCTGCCTCACCACATAAATCAACTCATGTGCACCCATCATCCAGCTTATCATACCTCTCATTATCATCAAAACCTTATACCCCAAAAGTCCTATGGCAACGGACGAGTGGCGACGGGAACAGGCAAAGATGACTGTCGGGAGTATCTAGTCACAACTCTGCACATGTGCGGCACCGATAAGGTGGTCGTTTATACACTGGGATCTAGGGAGAAGTGCAATCCGGTCCTGTCTGTGCTACTGAGCAGCCCTTCCAAGGAGCCACTCTGCTCACCCCACATGGGGAGGGGATTAGAAAAGGTGCCCTGAACATAACCTGCCTAACAACCCAACCTGACTGGGCAACCGCACTCAGTAAGGTCATCCTTATGCCGTCGAAAACACAAACAAAATCACAGATCCAAACAAAAACAAACCATAAAACCTCTTATGGTCGCTGCATGGAATGTCAGGACCCTTCTGGATACTGGCACAAATGCGCGTCCTGAAAGAAACTGCCCTTGTGGCAAAAGAGCTGGCTAGGTATGACATCGACATAACAGCCATCAGTGAGTTCCGTCTCCCAGATAAGGGCCAACTCACAGAACAGGGGTCTGGCTACATCTTCTTCTGGAAGGGTAGGTCTGCTGCGGAGAGAAACTGCATTTATTTTGTTGGCTTTGCCATTCGCCAACGCATCCTACACAGGTTAACTGAAATGCCGATTGGGATCAACGAGCGTCTTTGACGCTTCGAGTCCCACTGAATCACTCACGGCATGCCTTCTTCATCAGTGCATACGCCCCAGCACTGGATACAGAGGATGACATCAGGGAGGCCTTTCACGCCAACCTCGACAGAGTGCTAACCTCTATCCCCAGAGAATACAAAGTTGTGCTCCTTGACGACTTCAATGCCAGAGTTGGCAGAGATGCTAACATTTGGCAGGGAACCATTGGGAGAAATGGACAAGGCAAGTGTAATCCTAGCAGCCTACTCCTCCTCAGCAAGTGTGCTGCTCACAAATTCACTATCACCAATATCTTGTTTAGGCAGCCCGACAAGTTCAAGGGTTCGTGGCAACACCTATGATCCAAACACTGGCATCTCATTGACTACATCATTGTCAGAAAAAGATATCTCCGAGATATCCTCATCACCCGTGCCAAGCGTGGCTCAGACCACTGTGAAACCGATCATTGACTTATCAGATCCAAGCTCTCTCTTCGCATCTGGAGGATCCAGCAGCTCGAACATGGGCTTATAAACAATCCAACAGCAAACAACGTGAATCCTATTGCTGAATGGAATACTCTTCATACTGTTATGACCAAAACCTGCAGAGAGACCCTCGGCCAGTTCAAAAGAATACACCAGGACTGATTTGATGAAAATGACCCGGCAATGAAAGTACTCATCGACTGCCGGCTGTATAAAGCAGGAGGACCTCTACTTTCCAGCCATCTCCACTTTCTCCTGGAGAATATATGGGAAAAGGAGAAAATCCCCCAAGCTCTTGAAGACGCCTCCATTGTCAATATTTATAAGAAGAAGGGAGACCGATCAGACTGTGGCAACTACCGTGGGATCTCGCTGCTCTCCGAGGCTGGCAAGATTATCGCCCGAGTCCTCCTTAACAGACTTCTTCCTGAGGAGGAA
This sequence comes from Homarus gammarus, assembly GCA_958450375.1. Lineage (NCBI taxonomy): Eukaryota > Metazoa > Arthropoda > Malacostraca > Decapoda > Nephropidae > Homarus > Homarus gammarus. The sequence goes on from CAUDMG010002591.1 coordinate 706,295, forward strand.
AACTTCCTCCCAGAATCTCAGTGTGGTTTTAGACCATCACGTGGCACCACTGACATGATCTTTGCTGCCCACCAGATACAGGAAAAGTACAGAGAACAGTGTCGTGACCTGTACGTGGCTTTCGTCAACCAAACCAAGGCCTTTCTACTCGATCAACAAGGAAGCCTTCTGGTGGACCCTCAGCTGTTTTGCCTTCTGTTACGACCTTGTCTTATTTTTCTATTATTTTTTATAACATGCTTCCATGTTGTTCCATATTATTCCTGTAATGATGCGTTATATTTACTTTTATATATTCAAGTCACCTTATCCTGTATTGTTAAGGTTTTAACTGTTATTATTTGTTCAAGCCCATCTTAAGTCTTCATTTAGTATTGTAACAAGCATTCTTCGTTTCTCTAACGACCATCTGTATCGTTAAGCTACCCATGTTTCACCAGCGTGTCGCACTGGCGGGAGACGACCCTCTCTATAGTACCCCACCAGCAGAAGGAGTTCAGTCCAGTCCTCTTGTCATTCAGTTCATGTTCTTTTGAGTGACAGCCGTTACCTGTTACTCATACTTATTTTATTTCTGTGTTGTTCCTGTCGCTACCAATGTGGTATATATCTATGTGAGTACCTATTCATGTCTCTTATGTGTCCATCAGTGCTTGCTTAGTTACATTTAAGTAATTCAGTGTTGTTTCACGATAGTTAATTTCAATGTTAGTTATTTTATATGTTTATGCATTGTTAACGTAATCCAGTGCTTTATATTTGTTCTTTTGATGTTTCGATGTTTAGTATCATTTGTGTCTTAAAGGTTTCGATAGTGAATCAATTTGTTGTGACAGCCTACGAGGCTCCTTATTGTGTTAGTATTTTATTTAATTAAATTCATAAAGGTTTACTTTATTTATTTTTATTCCCTTTTGATTTACTTCACTTTTCTTTTTGTTTGGTTATGCCTAGAACCTGGACATTAAAGTAAACAAAAAGACGGCGTAACACTTCCCACCAAAATTCATTGCCATTGTGAGGCAACTCCATGATGGCATGAACGGCAGTGCCCTGAACAACGGTACCCAGTTAGAATTCTTCCCCATCCAAACAGGGGTTAAACGAGGGTGCACTGGCACCAACTCTCTCTTCCATTTTCTTGGCTGCCTTCCTTGCTCGTGCCAGTGACAATTTAGCCAGCGGGGTGAACATCGAGTACCGGGTGAGGGGAGGTCTTTCCACATAAGACGACTCTAGGCAAGAGGAAATATGTCGGCAGCTTCCATTACTGAACCTCAGTATGCAGACGACCTCACCCTTGTTACTCACACTAAACACGACCTACAGGTGATCCTGAACACCTATGCAGACGCGTATGCACACTTCGGCCTGGAGGTGAATTTACATAAGACTCAGATTCTCTTTCAACCTGCCTCTGGTTCAGACACACCTCCACCATCCATCCAGCTTAACGGTACTACTCTCTATAATGTTACCCACTTTCGGTATCTCGGCTCCCACCTGTCCACCAACGCAGACATCGATGAAGAGATTCAGCAGCGGATCAGATGTGCATGTAACGCCTTTGGCTTATTCCAAAATCGTGTCTTCAGCTGTAGGGAGCTGAAATTATCCACAAAACTGCACGTATATCGAGCAGTGGTCCTGCCCACCCTATTTATGGCAGTGAGACATGGGTTACAAACAGGAGGCACCTCAAGGCATTTGAAAACTTTCACCAACGTAGTCTACATTCCATCTTCCGAGTTCGCTGGGAAGACAAGAGAACAAATGCCAGCATTCTTGCTGACACCTGCTGTAGGAGCATCGAGGCTACCATTAGCCATGAACAGCTACGTTAACCGCATGGACGACAGTAGACTGGCAAAGCAGTTACTTTACAGCCACCTAACAAATAGTAAATGTAATGCAGGCGGGCAACTGAAAAGTTATCAAGATAGTCTTAAGACAGACCTGAAAAGGTGCCAAATCGGCATCCTCACCTGGGAGTCGATTACTCCATATCATAACGCTTGAAGGAGCACCACACGTCAATAATTTCGAGTTAGCCCGACTGCAAACCGAGGCAGACAAGTGCCAACGTCGGAAAGACGCTGCCACCGCCCCTCCCACAATAGATGGAGCCCTCCACATGTACAACAAATGTGGTCAACGCTAAGGGTCCCATATCGGCCTCTTTAGTCACCTCAAAACTCACCAACCTAGGTGACATCCCTAATAACTCGTATCATTGTATCATAGCTGGATGATCGTCATACTCGATTCCGAGTGACAGCAAAGTAGTAGTAGTGTGTGTGTAGGAACGTGTACAAGCACGATAGGTTTTAAAAGATTGTCGCTGATTGGCCAATCACGACCTCCTGTTTTTAATCATGAGAGTGGACTTGTCAAATGGCTCAACTTGTATTGTATAGCTGGTGACCTCCCTTCCTCACTTCATCCCCCCGTGTCCCCGCCGGCCTCTTCTTTCCCTCCTTCTCTCCCTCCCTCCCTCCCTCACCCGACCTAAAAGAGGGAGGTTAAGGTGTACACTCTTTTTCATTCGCTCCCTCTGTTCCTTTCCCCTTTCCTCCCTCCCCCCTCCCTTCCTCCTTTCCTCCTTCCCTTCCTGCCTCCCTATCCCCTTCCTTTCCCTACCTGCCTCCCTCCCTCACCCCCTTCCTTCCCTCCCCCCTTTCCCCTTCACTCTCTCCCTCCCTCTCTTCCCCCTTCCCATCCTGCCTTCCTTCCTCCCTCCCTTTCCCCTTCTCTCTCTTTCTGTTTACCTACACCTGTTCTAATGAGTCACAGTTATAATAAGGTTAAGTCAAGTTAGGTTCAAATATGTGAGGTTTAACTAAAGTAGGAGAGAGAGAAAAACAAAAACAAAGACAGACAAAAAGACAGAAAAAGAAAAGCAACGACTATTCAAAAATTTAAAGAACAATAATTTTATCCCCACCGAAGGATTAATACAGTGTTATGCTGTGTGAGGAAACGGTGTTGGTAATCATAATAAGAATGGTAATATTAATAATAATGGCAAATACTCGCATGACATAGGTACACAACTCCATCTTTTGATTAAAACCCATACTAGCCAGTCAGTCGGTCAATTGTAGAGCAAGGAGAGAATATTCACTGTTGTTCAGCTAATCAGGAGTCAGGGAGTCGGAGTGTCATCCCTCCAAACCAGTATGCTGTAGGAAAATTGGTGAGGGTGTTGTTTGGGTTGTTTACTTGTGTCTTGTCACAGTGTTGGGTTACTCAACCCGGAACAGAGGTGATGAGCTCTGGGAGGGTGAGTGGAGTAGACACAGGACTTCCTTCCCTCTGCCAGAGCGCATCGGTAAGAGAACCCTTCACGTGTATTGTTGATTTGTCTGTTATGTTCTGTTATAATTTACTTGTGTTTTGTTGGTTTAGGGTACAGTATTATGTTTAATATATCGGGTTTTATAAAATTGTATAAATTGTTAAATTTTAGCGAAATATTATGTGTTGTTTAGGAGGACTCTACCCACGTCAAGGGCCCGGGCGTGAGAGACGTCATTGTGAAGTAGTCTACAGTCCATGTCCTCTAGGGGAATGAGATCACCTGACTTGTCCAGTCGTGGGGACTCGTGGAGGCCAGCAGACCAGAGTTAACCTGATCCCAGTTCAGGGGCGACTTGAGTCTAACCACATCCCTTGTGTATGCTGTTTAGGGGAGCTGAAGCTCTTCTGTACTCCGGTCGACCTCACGCCTCCGTACACCACTACTGACAGACTCGTCGGCAAAGCTGTTTTGTTGTACCTTATGTTCAGGGGTCAGTAGATCAGGATACTCCCCTGGTTAAACTTAATTATTGCATTACTTGTGTGTACTGTATGTTATTGTAAGTAAATTTATATTTTTATGGACATTTTTTTCATTTAGCACCTCCGAATAAGATTGGCGTAGCAGTTTACCATCAAAGATCCTATTTGGCCTTTATATGCGGATTATATCACCTTTATGACACACACACACTAATTTGCTACTCCTACTTTGCTGTCACTCGGAATAGAGTATGACGATCATCCAACTATGATTCAATAATATGAGTTACTGGGGATTTCACCTAGGTTGGTGAGTTTTAAGGTGACTAAATAGGCCGATACGGGACCTGTAGAGTTGTTCACAGACGTTGCACATGTGGAAAGCTACATCGAGTGCAGGAGGGGCGAAGGCAGCGTCTTCCCGGCGTTGGCTCTTATCTGCCTCGGTTTGCAGTCGGTCTAACTCGAAAGTATTGATACTTTCTCGTGGTGCTTCTCCAAGTGTTACAATGTGGAGTAATCGTCTCCCAGGTGAGGGGTCGATTTGGAAGTTTTTCAAGTTTGTCTTAAGACTATCCTTATATCTTTTCAGTTGCCCGCCAGCGTTACGTTTACTATTCGTTAGGTGACTGTAAAGTAGCTGCTTTGGCAGCCGACTGTCGTCTCTGCGGGTAATATGGCCAGTCCAGTGTAGTTGTTCATGGATAATGGTAGACTCAATGCTCCTACAGTTAGTGTCCACAAGAATACTGGCATTTGTTCTCTTGTCTGCCCAGCGAACTCTGAAGAACGATCGTAGACTATATTGGTGAAAGTTTTTAAGTGCCTTGAGGTGCCTCCAGTGTGTGACCCATGTCCAGCTGCCATATAGAAAGGTGGGGAGGACCATTGCTCGATATACGTGAAAGTTTATAAATAATTTCAGCTCCCTACAGCTGAAGACACGGTTTCGAAGTCTGCCGAAGGCTTGAGATGCACATCTAATCCGATGCTGAATCTCTTCATCTGTCTCCGCTGTGGTGGACAGGTGGGAGCCGAGATACCGAAAATGGGTAACATTACAGAGGGTAGTACCATTAAGCTGGATGGATGGTGGAGGTGTGTCTGAACAGGGGCAGGTTGAAAAAAAATCTTAGTCTTAGGCACATTCACCTAAAGGCTGAAGTGTGCATACGCATCTGAGTAGGTGTTCAGGATTTCCTGTAGGTCCTGTTCAGTGTGAGCAACATGAGTGAGGTCCCAGGTACCCAGTGATAACGGCCCGTGAGACCCAACAACAACCAGCGATGTGTTAATCCGTCTACGATAGGAAGGCCTAAGACCAAACTTCAATCATATAACACCATATGTGAGGGAATTACTACACCACGTGATGCCCCTCATAACACCAGTTGTGAGGGAATTACTACACCACGTGAGGCCCCTCATAACCCCAACTGCGAGAGAATTATTACACCACGGCAGGTCCCTCATGACACCATCTGAGGGAACTACTACACCACGTGAGTTCCTCCTAACACCATCTGGGAGGGAGTTACTACACTACGAGTTTGCTGTTCAACACCTACATTAATCTGTATGTTCACTGTATGTTCCTTTACCTTTCTCTAATGAAGGCTTTTGTTAAGCCACCAATGTATGTAATAAGTCATTTATGTCCAATGTATATTTTCAGCCTTCGGGCTGCAGAACTTTTTCAATAAACCGTCAATTATTATTATTATTATTATTATTATTATTATACACACCACTGAAGGATTAATACAGTGTTATGTGGATAATATCACCTTTATGACACGCACACACACACACACACACCACTGAAGGATTAATACAGTGTTATGTGGATAATATCACCTTTATGACACACACACACACACACACACCACTGAAGGATTAATACAGTGTTATGTGGATAATATCACCTTTATAACACACACACACACACACACACCACTGAAGGATTAATACAGTGTTATGTGGATAATATCACCTTTATGACACACACACACACCACTGAAGGATTAATACAGTGTTATGTGGATAATATCACCTTTATGACACACACACACACACCACTGAAGGATTAATACAGTGTTATGTGGATAATATCACCAAGCTCAAAACGGAACTAACGACAACAGCAGACCGGGTGGATTATGTGGATGACATGGGGCGGCGAAACAACCTCAGGATTGCCGGTATCCCTGAAGACATCCACGAGAACTGGGAGTCATCCCAACGCAAAATCTCACGCCTGCTGAATGAACCTTTTTAAACTTCCTGAAGTAAAGATTGACCGTGTTCAACGTGTCGGGAACCCAACTCCTCCCGCCCCCGCGACATCATAGCAAAATTCTCATCCCCTTCTGACCGTTACAAAGTGTTTTATCAACGCAGTAAACTGAAAGGCACCACTATCTTCGTTAACGAGGATCTCTGCCCAGGTACGACTAAAGCCCGTCTACAGCTAATGGACCAGTTTAAAGAAGCCAGGAAACAAGGGAAACACGTGACGTTTAGTCATAAAACCCTTGTTGTGAGGGATCGGGCAAGTGGACACCCGCCCACTCACCCACCCACTGTACCACCCCCTCCCCCAAGCCCCTCGGGAACCCCCTCCCCACTGAGGGGGAGCCAGCCACTGTCGCTATCACCTGCGGAGTATCCCCCCCCCCCTCTCCCTGCCGGCCAACTCAAGTACTACGCGTCAATCCTCTGTGGTGGAAAACAGTAGCCCTCAAAACCGAGTGACAGGAGCACCTCCCACTCCATCTGGGAATCACCATCAGCAGTACAGGTCATCCTAATTATGTTGGTTGTAGCACTTGTGAGTACGTTACCCCCCCCCCCCCATTTATTATAATGTTCTTAGATCTTCCTTTTTCACACCTCAGTGACCCTGAGTTCTTACTGCTCCTTAATCAGTATCAATGTTCCCACAATGATGGTGCTAGTGTCATTCCCTTACATGCGCTAGATCGTATGTGTTACACCCCATTTACCCATGGTGTCGACACACCACTCCCTCATATCGATCCTGATGTCTTTCTACAAAACTCACTGGGTTACACCAACCCAAACTGTAACTTTTACTTTCCTGACTCCCCCGAGTTTAGTTCTAGTTTCCTACTACCTCATTCCTTCTCCTTGATTAGCCATAACTTCAGCAGTATTCCCCTTCATCTAGATACCTTTTTAGATCAGTGTTTATCTTCAATTGCCCACAAATTTTGGTGGTGTCGCCCTATATGTTGATATCAAGTATAACACTTCTATAAGAGATGATTTAAAGGTTCAGGAGGAGTACATGGAGAGTGTTTTCATTGAATTACGTAACGACATACGAAATATCCTAGTAGGAATAATCTACAGAAGACTCCACACTAATGTAAGGAATTTTCATGATAAATTTTCGGTGCTTATCACTATCATAAGTTCAAAGAGGAATAACTGCTACATTACAGGAGATTTCAACCTTGATCTATTAAAATTAGAAACCGACACCTCAGCATTAGACCTTCTTGGTACCTGTCATTCTAAACTCTTCTTCAACACTATAACCAAACCCACTAGAGTAACTGCCACCTCTGCCACTGTGATAGATCATATCTGGACTAACAACACTCCTAACAATCTTGCAAGTGGAATTATTTATAACAATATCTCAGATCACTTCCCAGTTTTTGCCATGTATAATACAGCCACAAGACCTGAAAGGTCTAATAGAGTCTCAATTCAATGCAGAGACTACTGCACCGACAACATGCTCCTTTTTTAAAACAACCTAATGAATGCTAACTGGGATCTTGTCTATGCCTCCAACAACCCTAACGTGAACAGCTGTAACTTCTCTTGCATCTTCAATGCTTGCTTTGATAAATGCTTCCCACTCAAAACTAAGTCAGTGAAAACTGTATCCATTTCCAAACCCTATATCACAAGCGAAATTAAGATAATGATAAAGGAAAAACACAAACTCCAAAGGAAATTTGCAAAAAGACCCATAACTTTCGGTGATGCTTACCGAAGTATCAGAAATAGAGTAACTCAAGCAGTTAGAAATGCCAGACGTAACTATTATACAAATAAGCTTCAGTCAGCATCAGGCGACAGTAAGAAAACGTGGAATGTCATAAATTCTATTCAGAACAGGAACACTCAGCCTTCGGCCCCCCACTCAGCTTGTATGATAAATGATTCAGTTGTAACGGAACCCTCCCCCATTGCCAACCACTTCAATGAATATTTTATTAATGTTGGCAAAAATCTTGCAGAGAGCATCCCTGATCACCATGAGGAATTTAGAGCTTACCTGCAAAACAGACAGCAAAATGAGCTGTTCTCATCCCCTCTCACAGCAGATGAATTACTGGCCATCATAAAAATGTCCAATGATGCAGCAGCAGGCGAAGACAATATAACATTGAACATCATTAAGAAAGTAGCCCACTTATTACTACCTGTTCTCCTACACTTCTGTAACTCCTCCTTCACTAGTGGTGTCTTTCCGGATAAACTGAAAATTGCTAAAGTTCACCCAGCATATAAAAAATCTGGGGACAAAGGTCTCTTCAAGAATTACCGCCCCATATCAGTCCTCCCAGCCTTGAGTAAGATACTGGAAAAGATAGCATGTAATAGACTAAATTCCTTCTGCAGTGCCAATAACATCTTTACAGACTCCCAGTTTGGATTTAGAGCTAGAAGGTCGACTGAGAGTGCTCTGCTTTCCTTTACTAATGACATCTTAAATTCCTTTGATGACAGTCAGTTCACAGTCGGCATATTCTTGGACCTCTCGAAAGCCTTCGATACTGTCGACCATACCATCCTCCTTTCAAAGCTTGAACATTACGGCGTTAGGGGCCTGTCCCACAATTAGTTTACCTCATATCTGTCCAACAGGATGCAGTATGTCTGCTATAATAACCACCAATCTGATTCCTCACCAATCTTGTATAGAGCCCCCCCAAGGTTCCATTCTCGGTCCAGTATTGTTTTTGTTGTACATAAACGACAAAATCCACGCCAGCTCACTCATAAAATACAATTTATTTGCAGACGATAGTAATCTCTATGCCAGCAACTCAGACCTCCATTCACTTTGCTCCCGAAACTGAAGTAGAAGGGAAGAAACATGCAGAGGTCATTGCTGATCATATTTTATGTTGGGTTCAGGAGAGAGGACTTGGCAGTTCACTGCAGGCTGTTGGTGGAGATTCAACTGCAGTGAACACCGGATGGCAGGGGGTATAATGACGCATTTAGAGAAAAAACTAGGAAGAAGACTTGTTTGGATTGTATGTGATTTACATACAGGCGAGCTACCTCTTCGTCATCTCATCCAGGAACTTGATGGTCCTACAAAGAGCAACAACAAGTGGTCAGGTCCCCTTGGCATCATGCTGGATGAAGCAACACAACTAGAAATAAATACAACCTTTCCAAAGGTCGAAGTTGGCCCTCCCCTTCCGGCGTTGTCTGAAGGAGTCATCAAAGATCTCAGCACAGATCAATCCTATGCTTATCGTATTGCCCAAGCAATAAGATCAGGAGAAGTGCCTCAGTCATTGGCTCTCTTGGAGATTGGACCTGTCAGTCACAGCCGTTGGTTAACTACAGCTCTTCGTTTCTGCAGGATTTGGATTTCCAAACACGAATTGAAGGGCAAAGTGCTGAAGAATTTGAGGTTAATTGTTGAATTTATTATTGGAGTTTATCTTCCCCAGTGGTTTAGTGTGAAACTTAAACCTATGTGGGTGGATGGGCCCAATCACCTTTTGTTTCAATTGCAGCTAGTAAGAACACAGAGGAAGGTAGTGAGGGACATCGTGTTACCTGTGGCAAGAAGGTCCGCTTGGTATGCTCGATCAGAAGCAGTTTTGCAAGCAATGCTTTGCAGTCAATGTACCAATCTCCGAACCGAGGCTGTAGAAGTCATTCTAAAGATTAGAGGAACGCTAATAGATGACGACCAGTTGGGAGACTGTTCGTTTCATTCAAGAAAAGTTCCCCCAATAAACGTCAATGCCACCAAATTGTCAGAATTGGTTGACTTGAGTTTGGAAGTCTTAGAGCCACCATTGACAACAAGTCTAACTAGCCAAGAATTGAGAAACCTTAAAGAGACTCCAATGCAGGTGCCGAAGTGGCCTTCCCACACTCAAAGTGTGGAGAGATGTGTGAAAATGGTCACAGAAGCAGCGGGCCATGTTTACAGCCACGAGAGGCGAGAAGGTTACATCAAAGCACAAATAGCAAGCAGACTACTGATGACAAGAAACCAAAGCAAAGAGAGTATGAAGGCATTGGTTACTTTCAAATAGACTACGGATAATAAAATAGAATAATTTGAAACTTGAAACAGTAACATGTGTGCAAACGCTGGTTATGTTATAAATTCACAAATATGTACATTTAAAAATCCATTTGATGTAGGTAGGACTTATTATAAAAAAAAATTTATGCCAGAATATTGTTTTGCATGCTTAAAGACTACAATAAAATGCTACCAAATTACTCGATTTTCAATTTAGCCAGTTCACCCCCTAAATTGACACACCCTAGTGTATGTGTATGCATGTGTGTATACATATGTATATTGTCATGTGCCTGTAACTCTTAGACGCAGGCATGTCGTGTGGCATCTGTTTACGCCTCTACTTCACACAAGCTATTAGTAACTTGTTATTTTTACTATTATCTTATTGTTCTTCTTAGTTACTTAGGTTAATTGTATATCTATGTATGTCATTATTATGCATCATTTGTGTTACTCTGTTAAGTCAAACTATTTGGCAACTGTCCTGAGTCACTTAAGCTAAGACGCTCCTCACTCAGATGCTGTGTGGCCAGAGACTCTCTCTCTAGTAACCCTTGGCATAGGCTATAGGCAGGATGTGTCCACACCGAAACAGTACAGACATGCCTTGTTCAGTCATCTACAATACCCTAGTGGTATCTGGTAATTAGTGGCACGTTAACTTAGGCCTAGGAAGGGATCCTGGTGTTAAGGAATCTCCTATTTGGTAGGAAATAACCAGTTGGTTGTGATTGCTGTGTATATATTGTGATGTCTGTGTTTAATATAGTTAATGTTAAGTAGTATTCATTTGATTTAACTCCTTAACGGCATATTTTCACCCTTCCGGCATCACTCTTATTTTAATATACAGTCACTTATTCCCTTAAATTCCATGGTTGCTAGACATTACTCCTTTAAGAACATGGATTGAATTATTTAATTATCTTCCCATTTGTGACTCACTTACTCCAACTTATTCTTATTTATTCAAGTACATTCAGTTGAGTCGTTTTTTGTGGGGATAATTATTGCCATGTTCCCTGTTTGTTCCATTATTTGATGATAACTTGGGGTAGGTTTCACTCCCCAGGTATAAAGGATATTGGGATCACAACAAGTGGGGGACTTGGTCAGGGAGTTAACCATTGTTGTGCCATATCAAGTGTTGTTCACTCGCCAGGTGTTGTTTCATCGCTAAGTATTTTTGGATGCAAGTTGCTGTGTTCACAGTGTTCATTTAATTATATTGCTCCTGTTTTATTGCTTAAGCTACTGGTGAGTTAACCCTTATCTCTGTGTACCACGTGTTTGGTTAATCCCTTGCTGTGTTTCACAGTTGATTGCATTTGAATATTATTGATTAGCTAGCTCGTTAGCTTAGCTGCCAAGGTTACATTTTTTTTGCTACGATTTTGAGTTCAACATGTTTGACCTGGAAAGCTTTTTGGCTTCACCTTCAGCCGAAAGACTGAAGGGGCTTACTAAGGCAGAATGGCATTCCCTTGCTCATCATTATGATTTAGAAGGCCGCTCTTCCATGAATAAGGCTAGGTTAGAAGAGGCTGTCCTCAACCACCTTGTTGACAGTGAAATCATAGCCCAACCGTCGGGAAATTCAGGGGAAATTGTTACACCAAGTAATTTGGCCTTACAAGTTGAAGTCAAGAGGCTCGAGAAGGAGCTGGAAACTCTCAAACAACGAGGTTTGGCTCAAGGTAGAGATACTTCAACATTTAGTGAAGACAAATGTCTCAACAGTGTTCCTAAATTTAATGAGGAAGAACCAGACAAGTTCTTCTCTCTTTTTGAGAAAATTGCCCGACTTAACAAGTGGCCCGCTTCTCAATGGTCTTTCACTGGTAAGGCATTAGATGTGTTTTCTGCCCTCTCTGAGGATCAATGTCGAGACTATGCCCTTGTTAAGTTCGCGGCTTTGAATAGTTATAAACTTGTTCCTGAATCCTACCGGCAACAGTTCCGAAACTGCCGGAAGACTGACAAACAAACATTTGTGGAGTTCTTCAGGCAGAAACAGGTCCTTTGTCGGAGGTGGATTGAAAGTAAGTCTGCCCATGTAGAACATGACAAGCTTGTTGAACTAATCCTGCTTGAGGATGTTAGAAAATGTATCCCAGGCGACATTCGAGCACACTTGGATCAGAGAGGTATCCGTACCCTGGCTGATGCTGGTCCAGTGGTCCTTCACTTCCTTCAAGCGGCCTACACCAACATCTACACCGGGGCCCCTGCCTCTTGTCACACAGACCCGACCCTCAGGTTCTGCACCATCTACCCCAGGTGAGCCCATGGTCCATGGGACAGGTGAATCTACCCTTACTGGTGAGAGAAACTTTGGTTGTAGGTACTGTAAGAAGCCAGGACATGTCATTAGCGACTGTCTCAAGTTAAAGAAAAGAAATTCCTCTCACCAAGAATCCCCCTCTCGTTTGGTCAGGGTGGCCGGGCAATCGGAGAAATTATTGGAGCCCTGTGTCACTGCCCTCGGTCAGACTGTTGCCCTGGATGCTTCCCCCTCTTCTGTGATATCAACCTTTGAACCATTTTGTTCTCCTGGTTCCTTAGCTTTGGATCAATTCAGTTAACCCATTTCTGTTAAACTCTTTAGAGACACAGGCTCAGCCTTATCTCTTGTTACTAAAGAAGCTGCTCCATTCCTGGATTCATGCTATACTGGTAGCTGGGTGCTTGTGAACGATTTGACCGGTGGATCGCGTATTCCCCTTTGCCAAGTGTACCTGCAGTCATCCATGAAGTCAGGCTATGTCACGTTAGGAGTAGTAGATAGCTTACCTGTAGAAGGGGTCTCTCTATTGATAGGAAATGACCTCGTTGGGGACATGATGTTCCCTAATGTTATGGTCTCATCTTGTCCCACTGCCGAGAATAATACTAGGCAGTTACAAGTAGACTTTACAGGGTTGTTCCCTGCGTGTGCTGTGACCCGTAGCATGAGCCGCAGTACAGAGGTAGAAGAGACTAGTGAAGATGGAGTTTCCCTCCAGGACTGTGAGAAGCCCGAGGACAATCTTATCCAGCCGGACCATACTGATCTTGGTCTCAGTGAATTTTTTGAGGACTCCCCACAACCAGATAACCTCCAGATTAGTTCTGATGGAGATAGGAACCCAGATATCACTAGTTTTGGTTCCTCTCCCATCACTAGGAGTAAATTTATTGAGCTACAAGCAGGGGATCCTGAGCTAGTAGGTTTTCTCAATAGGTCAGTTACTGAGTCAGAAGCTGAGCAAGAATCAAATTGCTACTACACTAGGTCTGGTGTATTAATGCGGAAGTTCCGTCCCTCCAATTCTCCTGCCAATCACCCTTGGTTAGTTCATCATCAAGTTGTTATTCCCAAACCTTTGCGGGAGGACGTACTTTGTATAGCTCATGATGGGGTGGGTGGTCATTTAGGAGTGAGAAAGACCTATGCAAAAATTTTATCCCAGTTCTTTTGGCCTAGGATGAAGAAAGACATCAGCTCTTACTGTCGCACTTGCCATGATTGTCAGGTAGCGGGTAAACCGAACCCCAGTGTCAAACCATTCCCTCTCCAGCCTATCCCAGTCATTGAAGAGCCGTTTAGTAAGATGGTCATAGATTGTGTCGGTCCCCTACCTAAGACCCCTCCTGGTCATCAGTTTTTGCTAACCATTATTGATTGTGCAACCCTTTATCCTGAAGCCATTCCCTTGCGCCGCATCACAGCGAAGAATGTTATCAAAGCCTTAACCCACTTCTTCCCTCAAGTAGGCCTTCCTACAGTGGTGCAGTCAGATCAGGGTTCCAATTTTACTTCCCGGTTGTTTAATCAGGTAATGCAAGCCCTGGGAGTCCGACAGTCGAGGTCTTCGGCCTATCACCCTCAGTCACAGGGGGTGGTAGAGAGATTTCACCAAACACTAAAACTCATGTTGCGCACCTTCTGTCTGGAGACTGGGAAGGATTGGGACGAGGGAGTTGACCTGCTTTTGTTTGCTGTTCGGGACAGTAAACAAGAGTCTCTAGGATTCTCGCCCTTCCAGCTCGTCTATGGGCATGAGGCGCGAGGGCCTCTTAAGGTGTTAAAAGAGTGTTGGTTGAGTGACCAGAGGGCGACGCCCTTAGCTTCATATATGGTCCAATTCTAGGAGAAGTTGCGTCTGGCTGTAGAACTTGCCCAGTCCAACTTAAGGTGTGCTCAGGTGAGAATGAAACTGCATTTTGATAAGGCCCATCAGACAAAACCTAGAGAATTCCAAGTGGGGGAGCAGGTGTTGGCCTTCCTGCCCTTACATGATCACCCTTTTTAATCCAAATACAGTAGTCCATATGAAGTACTAGAAAAACAGGGGTCCGTGAATTATGTGATTAACACCCCTGAACGGCGTAAGAAAAAACGCCTTATCCATGTCAATCTTTTAAAGTCGTATCATGTTCGTGACGAAACCCTGGGAAAAGCAGTTGCTTGTGTTGATCAATCCTTGCCAACTTGTATTATTGTGCCAGAGAGTAAGGATGATAAAGATTAGTGTTTTTCTGAAATAATGAATGGGTCTAGTGTAAAAGTGGAAAACTCGACTATCTTGGAAGACCCCAGTGCTAAGTTGTGCCATCTCTCTAGTGACAAAGCCAATAATATAAAGTCTCTATTACAGGAGTATCTTATTATAGTTGGTGATCACCCACACTCCTGTTCGATGCTGGAGCATAACGTTGAGACCAGGGGAGCCAAGCCAATCCGACAGCGTCCCTACCGCCTTAATGCCTTCAAGCGGGAGTGTGTGCAAGCCGAGGTGCAGCGTCTTCAAGAGCTGGGCCTCGTGGAGCCCAGCATCAGTCCATGGGCATCCCATGTTGTTCTAGTTCCAAAGCCGAATGGGTCGATGTGGCTGTGTGTAAATTATCGCAAGGTGAATGCTGTCACTGAACCAGACTGCTATCCCTTGCCACGCATTGACGACGTGATCGACGATCTTGGACAGGCAAGGTACGTGACCAAGTTGGATCTCCTCCAGGGCTACTATCAGATAAGACTGACTGAACGCTCTAGGGCCATCTCTGCTTTTGTCACTCCTGAGGGGTTGTACCAATTCACAATCCTTCCGTTTCGTATGCAGAACGCCCCTGCAACCTTTCAACGCCTCATGAATTACATCACGTCTGGTCTGGAATGTCCGCTGTTACCTAGACGACCTCATCGTCTTCAGCAGTTCCTGGGAAGATCGCATGAGTCGTTTACAAGCCCTCTTCTCCGTACTGGCTGCAAGCAAGCTGATGGTGAACCTCGTCAAAAGTGAGTTCGGCCATGCCCACGTCACCTTCTTGGGGCACGTGGTCGGTCAAGGGGAAGTCCAGCCTATAGGAGCACAAATTGAGGCAATTCAACAGTATCCGGTGCCAGGCGGTAAGAAGAGTGTGATGAGGTTGCTGGGTATGGCGGGGTACTACCGCCGTTTTTGTCCAAATTTCTACTCCGTTGTCTCTCCTATGACTGACCTGCTGAGTGGCAAGAAAACCTTCAAGTGGACTACGGCTTGCCAGGAATCTTTTGAGAATCTAAAATCCCTGCTGGCAAATGCTCCTGTACTACTTGCCCCTGACGTCCAGAAACAGTTCACTCTTTATGTCGACGCCAGTGAAACTGGCGCCGGTGCTGTGCTTCTGCAAGAGGGTGAGAGGGATCAAGTGCTTCATCCAAATATCAAAAACTATGCCACCATTGAAAAGGAGGCTTTATCACTGATCATGGCACTAGAAAACTTCAAAGTATATGTTGGCAGCACTGCTTATCCCGTTCAAGTGTTCACTGATCATAACCCACTTACTTTTGTTGACAGGATGAAACATACCAACCAAAGACTTTTGAGGTGGGCTTTATCACTTCAGCCTTATAACTTGAACATTTCCCATATCTGCGGAAAAGAGAACGTGTTGGCTGATGCACTTTCTCGAGTCTGATTATCTAGAAACTATGTCTGTATGTAAATTATTTCTTTGTTTTATTATCATTGAGTACCTTGCGTTTATATTATGAATTATTTTGCTTCATATTGATTTAAACTGATTGTGTTAATTATTACTTTCACTTCGTAGCTGTATATCCATTTTCGCTT
>CAUDMG010002591.1:730000-732500 GCA_958450375.1 Homarus gammarus
AACACCACCACCACACAGAGAGAGAGTGTTGGACGGCCACCACCACCACCACTGAGAGAGAGAGTGTTGGACGGCCACCACCACCACCACTGAGAGAGAGAGTGTTGGACGGCCACCACCACCAACACCACCACCACCACCGAGGGAGAGAGTGTTGGACGGCCACCACCACCACCACCACCATCACTGAGAGAGAGAGTGTTGGACGGCCACCACCACCACCACTGAGAGAGAGAGTGTTGGACGGCCACCACCACCACCACCACCACCACTGAGAGAGAGAGTGTTGGACGGCCACCACCACCACCACCACCACCACTGAGAGAGAGAGTGTTGGACGGCCACCACCACCAACACCACCACCACAACTGAGAGAGAGAGTGTTGGACGGCCACCACCACCAACACCACCACCACCACCACCATCACTGAGAGAGAGAGTGTTGGACGGCCACCACCACCACCACTGAGAGAGAGTGTTGAACGGCCACCACCACCACCACCACCACTCAGAGAGAGAGAGTGTTGGACGGCCACCACCACCACCACCACAGAGAGAGAGAGTGTTGGACGGCCACCACCACCACCACCACCACCACCACTGAGAGAGAGAGTGTTGGACGGCCACCACCACCACCACTGAGAGAGAGAGGGTTGGACGGCCACCACCACCACCACTGAGAGAGAGAGTGTTGGACGGCCACCACCACCAAGACCACCACCACCACCACACAGAGAGAGAGTGTTGGACGGCGACCACCACCACAGAGAGAGAGAGTGTTGGACGGCCACCACCACCACCACTGAGAGAGAGAGTGATGGACGACCACCACCACCAACACCACCACCACACAGAGAGAGAGTGTTGGACGGCCACCACCACCACCACCACCACCACCACCACCACCACCACCACTGAAAGAGAGAGTGTTGGACGGCCACCACCACCACCACCACCACCACACAGAGAGCGAGTGTTGGACGGCCACCACCACCACCACCACTGAGAGAGAGAGTGTTGGACGACCACCACCACCAACACCACCACCACAGAGAGAGAGAGTGTTGGACGGCCACCACCACCACCACACAGAGAGAGAGTGTTGGACGGCCACCATCACCACCACAGAGAGAGAGTGTTGGACGGCCACCACCACCACCACACAGAGAGAGAGTGTTGGACGACCACCACCACCACACAGAGAGAGAGTGTTGGACGGCCACCACCACCACCACCACACAGAGAGAGAGTGTTGGACGACCACCACCACCACCACCTCCACCACACAGAGAGAGAGTGTTGGACGGCCACCACAACCACCACTGAGAGAGAGAGTGTTGGACGACCACCACCACCAACACCACCACCACTGAGAGAGAGAGTGTTGGACGACCACCACCACCACCACCACCACCACTGAGAGAGAGAGTGTTGGACGGCCACCACCACCACCACCACCACCACCACCACCACCACCACCACACAGAGAGAGAGTGTTGGACGGCCACCACCACCACCACTGAGAGAGAGAGTGTTGGACGGCCACCACCACCACCACCACCACCACTGAGAGAGAGAGTGTTGGACGACCACCACCACCAACACCACCACCACACAGAGAGAGAGTGTTGGACGGCCACCACCACCACCACTGAGAGAGAGAGTGTTGGACGGCCACCACCACCACCACTGAGAGAGAGAGTGTTGGACGGCCACGACCACCAACACCACCACCACCACCGAGGGAGAGAGTGTTGGACGGCCACCACCACCACCACCAC
This sequence comes from Homarus gammarus, assembly GCA_958450375.1. NCBI lineage: Eukaryota > Metazoa > Arthropoda > Malacostraca > Decapoda > Nephropidae > Homarus > Homarus gammarus. The sequence continues at coordinate 731,782 of CAUDMG010002591.1, forward strand.
CATCACTGAGAGAGAGAGTGTTGGACGGCCACCACCACCACCACTGAGAGAGAGAGTGTTGGACGGCCACCACCACCACCACCACCACCACTGAGAGAGAGAGTGTTGGACGGCCACCACCACCACCACCACCACCACTGAGAGAGAGAGTGTTGGACGGCCACCACCACCAACACCACCACCACAACTGAGAGAGAGAGTGTTGGACGGCCACCACCACCAACACCACCACCACCACCACCATCACTGAGAGAGAGAGTGTTGGACGGCCACCACCACCACCACTGAGAGAGAGTGTTGAACGGCCACCACCACCACCACCACCACTCAGAGAGAGAGAGTGTTGGACGGCCACCACCACCACCACCACAGAGAGAGAGAGTGTTGGACGGCCACCACCACCACCACCACCACCACCACTGAGAGAGAGAGTGTTGGACGGCCACCACCACCACCACTGAGAGAGAGAGGGTTGGACGGCCACCACCACCACCACTGAGAGAGAGAGTGTTGGACGGCCACCACCACCAAGACCACCACCACCACCACACAGAGAGAGAGTGTTGGACGGCGACCACCACCACAGAGAGAGAGAGTGTTGGACGGCCACCACCACCACCACTGAGAGAGAGAGTGATGGACGACCACCACCACCAACACCACCACCACACAGAGAGAGAGTGTTGGACGCCCACCACCACCACCACCACCACCACCAC